>JAZKJV010006584.1:0-178070 GCA_037367405.1 Ottelia alismoides
TCTCGCCGTTGTGACGCCCCAGGTAGACACGGGTCGTGCAGCATCACGCGCTCGAACGACGGCGCGACCGCGAATGCGCCCGGCGGCGAGCAGTTCCGCGAGCAGCTGCGTGTGATGCTTCACTTCCCAGTCGCCGCCGAACTCCGGGTACTCGTTGCGGAGCGCGTTGAACGCATGCGGGTCGCAGGTGACGATGCGCTGCACGCCGAGCTCGCGGAAGCGGTCGACGAGCGTGGTCGCGAGCTGCTGGAAGAGCATCTCGTTGCCGAGGCGCCGCGCGCATTCGCCCGTCGAAGGCTCGCCCGCGCCGAGGATCGCGAAGCGCACGCCGGCCGCCGTCAGCACCTCCGCGAACGCCTTCGCGATCTTGTGCCCGCGCGGGTCGAACGATTCCGCGGAACCCACGTAGAACAGCCAGTCGAGCGCCGCCACCTCCGCGGCCGAGTCCACGACGCGCACGCCCGCGGCCTGCGCCCAGTCGCCGCGCGTGTCCGCGGGCAGTCCCCACGGGTTCGACTGCACCTCGTAGCCCTGGAACACCGGGCGCAGTTCCTTCGGGAACTCGCCGGCCATCATCACCTGGTGCTGCCGCAGCTTCAGGAGCAGCGGCAGCTGCTCCAGCTCGATCGGACACGCGCTCTCGCAGTAGCCGCAGGTCGTGCACGCCCACAGCGCTGCCTCGCTCACGACCTCGCCGACGAGTCCGGGCAGGTCCGCGGCGGCCTTGCCGCCCGCGGCGAGCGCCGCTCGGTTCGCGAGCAGGTGCTTCTTCAGCGCATCGTGCGTCCACTTCATCGCGAGCGGCTTGCCGGTCACGAACGCGGCGCACGCGTCCTTGCAGCGTCCGCACTCGGTGCAGGTGAACGCATCGAGGCCGTCCTTCCACGTGAGGTCCGCGGCGCTGCGCACGCCGATGCGCAGTTCGGTCGCGTCCGCGTCGTCGTCCATCAGCTTCGACAGATCGACGGACGGCACGACGTTCGCGGGCGCGCCGCGGCGGAAGTAGAGCGCAGGCAAGGCGGTGACGATGTGGAAATGCTCGCCCAGCGGCAGGATCACGAGGAACGCGAACACGGTCAGCATCTGCGACCAGTAGGCGACCGACGCGGCGAGCGCGAGGCGCTCCGCGGGCCAGCCGTCCGCGAACGTCGCGAGCCACCCGCCGATCGGCGCGTACGCGCGTTCGTGCGCGATCGCGGGCACGGTGCGGACAGCTGCGCGAAGCGGAAGGCGTCGAATGCGTAGTCCGTGACCATGATGATCGCGATCAGCGCGAGCACGACGATGCCTTCGCGATTCGGCTCCAGGCGCACGGGGCGCTGCACGAGCCGGCGATGGAAGCCGTACGCGACCGCGGCGAGCACCGCCAGCGCGACGAGGTCCTTGAGCGTGGCGAACGCGCCGCCGAGTGCGCCGCTCGCGGCCCAGCTGGCGTCGTAGCCGATCGCGAGCAGCCTGCACCTTGCGCACGAGCAGCACGACGAAGCCGATGAAGATCGTCGCGTGCATCAGGCCCGGGCGCCATTCGCGCCGGAGCATGCGCTGCTGCAGCAGTCCGTTCGTGAGCACGGAGTGCAGGCGCGCGGCGACGCCGTCGCGGCGCTCGACGGGCTGCAGTCGCGCGACGACCGCCAGCTTGCGTGCCGACAGTGCCGCGAACGCGAGCAGCGACGAGACGAGGAGGAGCGTGATCGCGGCGGGGCCCATCGGAAGCTCCGCATCGGCGTCGGGCGGTGTCCAGTATCGAAGCGCGACGGAGCGCGGGACAGTGCGGAAAACCCGGGATTCTTCGCTGCCTGCGGCGGGGAGCGCGCCGGCTGCGCGTCCAGCATATGTCCAGTGCCGCGCAGGTCGCGCCACACGCGCCTTGCGACGCTTTGCCGCGCTGCGCTAACGTCCGATGCGAATCTGAACCAACAACAACGAGCGCGTGTCCGGTACTGCCGGTCGCCGCAGGGGATCGGCATGACGATGACCGTTTCGGCGCTGCGCACCCGCGCCGCCGTGATCGCTGCGTCCTTCATCGCGACCGTGTTCGCCGGGCTGTTCGGTCCGGCGAACGCCGCGCTCGTGCGCGGCGGCGCGAGCACGTCGGGCGACAACAACGACGGTGTCGTGACGCTCTACGTCACGCCGACCGCGGGCGGCAGCTACACCGCGCGCGAGCAGAGGTGGATGACGCCGTTCTACACGGTCGCGACGCCCGAGCAGATCACGTACGACGACAACGGTACCCCCGCGATCTGGAACTGCGCCGGCGTGGGCGGCTGCTCGTACGCGATCGGCGCGAACGATTCGCGGATTCCTGACCGTGACTGGCGTGTTCGTCGGGACCGGCCAGCCGGACGCGTTCCCGGTCGCCGGTGTACAGGTGAAGCCGCAGCTCAACATCACGTGGCGGGTCGCGGTACCGCCCGCGACCTTCGGTGGGCTGCCGCAGGTCGTGTACACGAAGACGTTCACCGACGTCGCGTACGGCAAGTTCGACGGCAACCCGCAGTCCTTCACCAACGATCTCGACCTCTCGGCGCTGCCGGCGGGTTCCTACGGGATCGGCGTCACGTTCGACTTCGTCGTGCCGCAGGGCTACTCGATCTACAGCTGGCGCAGCCTCACCCCGGGGATTCCGCCCGGTTTCGGCGCTCCGGACGCCGACATCCGCACCATCACGAGCTTCAACGGCGGGGTCGTCGAGAACGTCGGCAGCGCGATCGCATTCAGGTCGGGCACCAACCTCGTGATCGCGCCGTCCGACACGGTCGCGCCGACGAGCACGCTGAGTCTCTCGCCGCCGGCGAACGCGAACGGCTGGAACCGCGGCGTGGTGCGCGGGACCATCACGGCGACGGACACCGCGCAGGAAGGCGTGGATGTGGCGGGCCTCGAGTTCATCGCGTACTCCGGCACGCACGCGACCGCGGCCGGCAACTTCGCCGGCAGTTCGCCGACCTCGCCCGCATCCTTCGAGGTCTCGACCGAGGGCGTGACCGCGCTGTCGTGGTACGCAGTGGACCGGCGCGACAACACCGAAGCGTCGCAGTCCGCCACCGTGCGCATCGACTCCGGCAACCCGCAGATCTCGTCCGCGGTCGCTCCCGCGCCTACCGCCGAAGGGTGGAACACGGGGCCGGCCAGCGTCACGTTCGCATGCTCGGACGGCCTCTCGGGCATCGCGAGCTGCACGTCGCCGGTCACGGTGGCGAGCGGCATCGATCAGCGCATCGTCGGCACCGCGCTCGATGCGGCGGGTAACAGCGCCACGACCGAGGCGGTCGTGAACATCGACTCGACGGCGCCCTCGGTGTCGGGCACCGCGTCTCCGGCGGCCGGCGCGGGCATCTGGAACGCCGGCCCCGTCACGTGTCCTTCACCTGCACCGACGCGGAGTCGGGCATCCGCAGCTGCAGTGGTCCGACGACGCTCTCCGCGCAGGGCGCCGGCCAGTCCGCGACGGGCACGGGCGTGAACAAGGCCGGGCTCTCCGCGTCCGCCACCGTCGGCAACATCTCGATCGATCTCACGCCGCCGGTCGTGACGGTCGGCGGCGTGACCCACGGCGCCACGTACGTCGCCGGCAGCGTGCCGACCGCGACGTGCACCACGACCGATGCGCTGTCGGGTGTCGCCACGCAGGCGACGCTGACGACGAGCGGCGCGGGCGCGAACGGCGTCGGCAGCGTGACCGCCACCTGCGGCGGCGCCGCCGACCGCGCGGGGAATACCGCGAGCGCGAGCGTCACCTACAAGGGTGAACTACGCCTTCACGGGCTTCTTCCAGCCGATCGACAACCTGCCGGTGCTGAACCGCGCGAAGGGCGGCCAGGCGATTCCGGTGAAGTTCAGGCTCGGCGGGCAACTACGGTCTCAACGTGCTCGCCGCGGGCTCGCCGGCCGTGCAGCAGATCGCGTGCAAGCACCGCGAGCCGCCCGAGTCGACGACGTCGAGGAAACGGTGGCCGCGGGCGGTTCCACGCTCTCGTACGACGCCGCGAGCGGGACGTACCTCTACGTGTGGGAAGACGAGCTCGGCCTTCGCCGGCAGCTGCCGGGCGCTGCTGCTCATGCTGAACGACGGTACGACGAAGACCGCGACGTTCCAGTTCCGTTGAGCCTGCGCGGGGACGCGCGCTCGAGGCGCGTCCCCGGGGTCAGCGCAGATAGCCCCACTCGCGCGCACGCTGTTCCAGCGGCGCGCGCTGCTCGGTCAGCGAGGTCTCGATCTTCCGCACGGCTTCGACGCCGGCGGGGTCGTGACGATCGCTGCGATGAGTGGATCGCTCCCGGTCCACGGGTGGCGCCAGCCGCGTCGTACGGCCTCCGCGAGCGCCTTCTCCGCGTCCGCGGTACGCCCGTCCAGCGCCGCGAGCCGGGCCTGCAGATACGCGAGCTCGGCGTACGCGTAGCCGTTCGAGGCCTGCTGGCTCGCGAAGGTGCGGCAGCGCTTCAGCCAGCGCTCGCGATCCACACCGGCGGGGAACGCGTACGACATCTCGACGTTCGGCGAGCAGAAATTGCGGTCGAACCAGCCGGCGGCGCCGATCGTCGCGTCGATCGAGCGCAGCACGGCGCGGCCCTGCTCGCGATCGCCCCAGAGCATCTCGTACCACGCGCGTTCGAACGCGAGCAGCGCATCGTCCGGGTTCGCCGCCTGCGCGCGACGGCTCATCTCGAGCGCGCGCGCGTGGTCGCCCGCCGCGATCACGAGATTCACGCGGTACACCTCGCGATCCATGAGCTGCGCGGCTGCGTCGGGCAGTCCCACCATCAGGAAGATCTCGCCGAGCGCGGCCCGGTACTGTTCCGTGTCCGGTGAGCGCTTCAGCACCTCGCGATAGAGTTCCGCCGAGCGCACGAGTTCGCCGTTCGCGAACGCGATCTGCGCGAGCGCGCGCCAGCCGACGGGCGAGGCCGGATCGAGATCGATCACCTTCTTCAGCACGTCCGCGCGCTTCGGGCACGCGGTCACGGTTCGCGAGCTCGACCGCGTAGTTGCGCTGGATCACGGGCGACAGCGGGTCCAGCCGGCGCGCGGTCTCGAGGCTCGCGAGCGCATCCACCGGCGGCCGAGCTCCGTGAGCACGAGGTACCGCCACATGTGGACGTCCGCGTAGCTCGGATTCAGCTGGATCGCCTTGTCGAAGGCCGCGAGCGCAGCGTCGTTGCGGCCCGCGATCCGCTCGATCTGCCCGAGCGCGGCGTAGGCCGCCGGCAGCTGCGGGTCGCGCAGCAGCGCCTTGTCGACGTTCTCCTTCGAGACCTGCGCGGCGATCGTCGGGTCCAGGTCGCCGTAGCTGCCCTGATCGCGCGCGAGCAGCCGCACCGCGTCCGCGACGCCGACGTACGCGGGTGCGTACTCCGGATCGAGTGCGAGCGCCTGTTCGAACAGCTTCCGCGCCGCGCGGATCGACTGCGGCGTGCGCAGCCGGAACTGCTCGCGGCCCTTCAGATACATCACGTACGCGTCGGTGCTGGTCGCAGCCGGCGCCACTCCGCCCGCGCGCGACGCGTCGTAGTCGTCGATCACGCGATTCAGGATCGCCTGCGCGATCTCCTGCTGCACGCTGAAGATCTGGTCGAACGGCCGCGAGAAGCTCTCGCTCCACCGCGTGCGGCCGGTCGCGGCGTCGACGAGGTTCGCGGTCACGAACAGGCGCGAACCCTCGACGCGCACGCTGCCCTCGAGCAGCGACTGCACGCCGAGCGCGCGGCCGATCGTCTGCGAGTCCGCCGTGCTGTCCGCGAAGCGGCGCGTGGAGCCGAGTGCGGTCAGCTGGATGCCGGGCTCGCGGCCGAGGCGCGCACCGAGTTCCTCCGCGAGACCCTCCGCGAGATAGCCGAGGTCCTTCGCCGGGCTGAGATCCCGGAACGCGAGCACCGCGAGCGAGGTCGGGCCCGCGGCCTCGGCCGTCTGCTGCGTGCCGGCGCGCCAGTGCTGGATGCCGATCGCGCCGCCGACCGCGAGCGCGGCCGCGACGGCGACGGCCACCCACGTGCGCGTCCGGGAGCGCGGCGCGGCCATTGCCGGCGCGCCGAGCACGATGGTGGGCGGCGGCGGCGCGGCGCCGTCGAGCAATGCGACGATGCGGCGGCAGAACTCCGGCGATGCCTCGCCGCCGGGCAGCTGCGTCCACTGCGCCCGGTGGAACGACTCCGGCACGTCGGCGTCGAGCGTGCCGTCGATGCTCACGGGCACGAGGAACGGTTTGTTCGGCGCGATCATCCGCGTGCGCTCGTCCGCGAGCGCCCATTCGAGGCGGAAGTAGCCTTCGTGACGCCGCGCGGCGTTCGCGGAGATGACCGGCAGGAACAGCGAGCACTCGCGCACCTGCCGCCGGATCTTCGCGTCCCACGCGTCGCCGCCGTGCAGCTCGCTCCGGTCGAACCAGACGTCCACGCCCGCGATCGTCAGTGCGGCCGCGAGGTTCGAGACCGCGGCGCGATCCTCCGACGCGTAGCTGACGAACACGGCGCGCCGGCGCACCGGCTCGGCTTCCGGCGCAGCCGCAGCGGTCGTGGACGGCGTGCTCGGCTCGTTCGACGCCACGCGCGGTTCCCGCTCAGCCCTTCGCGAGCACGATCGGGCGATCGCGGAACAGCAGCACCCAGTCGCCGTTCTCCATCAGCGACTCGCGGCCGAGCTCGCGGAGCAGCGCGATCTCCGCATCGCGTCCGGTCCCGGAGGGCGCCGCGCCGCCGCCCGCGCGCGCCGCGAACCAGCGGTCCGCGCGGCCGAAGATCGCGGCGAAGCGCGCGAACTGGTTCGCCTGCGTGCGCAGCGCGAACTTCTCGCTGAACGCTTTCCCACAATGCGGCGAGCACGGGCGCGAAGCCCATGACGAGCACGAGCGCGTGATGCCACTCGTGATGCCGGCGCAGCGGCGTCCACGCGACCACGACGACCGCGGCGGCGGCGAGGCCGATCGAGAAGAACGCCCACGACCACGTCTCGATCCGGTGGATGCGGTGGCTCTGGCTCTCCGTCTTGGTGCGGTAGTAGCGCGCCTGACCCGCGACCCAGTCGCGGATCACGAGGTCCACGCGCGGCGGCGCCGAGCGCGGCACCGGGCACACGCCGCGCAGCGCCTCGCGGATCCAGCGCAGTTCGTCGAGCTGCCGCCGCAGGTAGTTCGCGGCGACCGTGTCGTTCAGCCCTGCGAGCCGCCAGTAGAACTGGACGCGCAGGCCCTCCGCGAGCGCGCGGTAGTCCAGGTAGCGCCGTTGTGCGTCGACCCGGCGCTGCCACGCGTACAGCACGCTGATCCCGCCGAAGGCCGCGAGGTAGGCGATCGGCAGGATCCGCCAGGCACGATGTGCGCGTACACCTCGAAGATGAGCGCGAGGCTGCCCGCGAGCAGCAGCATGGCGCGCAGCACGCGATGCGTGATGCGCTGGTAGTGCGCGGCGAGCCGGTCGGCCGCCGCGAAGGTCGTCGCGAGGTCGCGGTCCGGCGCGAGTTCGGGCGCCGACTCGGGGAGCAGCGAGCGTGCCGACGCCTCGAACTCCGCCTGCACGCGCGCGCGTGCCGGATCGGCGTTGAAACGCTCGATCGCGCGTCCGATCGCATCGAACGCTTCACCGTCGTGATCGGTCGGGAACAGCCAGCTCGCGCGCCGGCGCGGTGGCCGGCTTCCCGGTGCGCGAGGTCTGCAGGTGGAACACCGGCCCCGTGTCCTCGGGATCGAGGACCGAGACGGGCGCGGCCTCGTCGCCCTCGAGCTTGTAGCGCACGACCGCAGCCGTACCCGCATCCGACTCGCTCGGGCGCCCGTCCCACAGCGCGACGAGCACGTGGCTGTGCTCCGCGATGTAGGTACCGACCGCGCGGTACTGGCGGTCGCGGCTCTCCGCAGTGCGGATGCTCCCGGCGTCGTTGCCCGGCGCGAACGGCAGGACGAACACGCGCTCGGGCGGAATGCGCGCGAGGATCGCGCGGAACTCGTCCACCGAATCCGGGAAGTCGCGCTCGTACTCCGCGGGCGGCAGCGGCAGCGGCACCACGACCTCGCATCCGGCATCGAGCGCGGCCGACGCGACGAGGCGATCGGCGCCCGCGGCGAGCGGCGACAGCACGCGCAGCGGAGTGGTCGGATAGCGGCGCCGGAACTCGGCGAGCAGTTCGGCGACGCGGTCGCGATGCGCCGCTCGATCCGCCGCCGCCAGATCGCGATGACCGGTCACGCCGATCACGATCGGTACGCGACCGTCCGCGTGCGTTGCCGACGACACGGCGGCGCTCATGCCGACCCGGGAAGGAGCGCCCGGCAATCCGTGTCTTGAGCCGGACGCTGCGCGAGGCAGACGATCGACCGGGTTCGATTCAGAGGTGCGCGCACGTATCCACCCGCATGACGGCGGGCAATGCCGAGCGGCCGCCCCTTCCCCACGACGATGATAGTGCGCCGGGTGTCCGCCGAGAATACTGCCTGGCCGGTTCCGGCGCGGAGGATCTCCGCGACCGCTCAGCGGGACTGCATCCGCTCCAGCACCGCGCGCTCCTGTTCCGCGGAAGGCCAGTCCTTGGCGGCTTCGGCACGCGTTCCGGCGTCTGCTGCTGCCACCACGCCCACGTGGCGCGCACCGTGTCCTCTACAGACCGGTAGGCGAGTCCGTGCCGTGCCGCGAGCCGACCGACGAGACGGATGCGCGGCTCGTCCGGCGCGTGAGCGGCTGGGCCAGCTTCGCTTCCTCCACGAGCGACCCGGCGGGGCGCCGGAGCTCGATCGCCGCGCTCGCGAGCGGCTTCATGGCTCGCCAGCACCGCGTCCCACTCGACCGCGGGGCCGGCCGCATTGAACGCGCCGCCCACGTTGCGCTCCGCGAGCGTGACCAGCCAGGGGCACAGGTCGCGCACGTCGACCCACTGCAGCGGCGCCGCATCCGCGCGCGGCCCGAGCACGGTGCCGCCGGCCGCGACGCGCTCGAGCCAGTAGGTGAAGCGATCGGTGTCGTCGCCCGGTCCCAGGATGAACGTCGGGCGTACGCACGTGGCCGCGCGGCCGTAGGCCTCGCGCACGATGCGATCGCACTCGGCCTTCAGCGGGCCGTAGCGCTGCGGCGTGCGTTCCTCGTTCTCCGGGTCCGGCAGCGCGAGCATCGGCCACGCCTCGTCGACCTCGCCGGCCTTCGTGCGGCGGTCGTAGACGGACATCGTCGACACGTACACGTAGCGGCCGACGCGGCCCTGCAGCAGCTCGGCCGAGTCGCGCACGTGGCGCGGCAGGTACCCGGAGTTGTCGATGACCGCGTCCCACCGTCGCGCGCCGCGCAGCGCGTCGAGGCCCGCGTCCACCTTCGCGTCGCGATTGCCGACGAGCGTCTCCACGCGATCGCCGTACGCGGCCGTGCCGCTCCGGCCGCGATTGAACAGCGTGACCTCGTGCCCGCGCGCGAGCGCGTACTCGACCTGGTGTGGACCGAGGAAGCCCGTGCCGCCGAGGAACAGGAGCTTCAGCGGCCGGCGTGCGCGGGGCACCGCGGCCCACGCGGGCGCGAGTGCGGTGACGCCCAGCGCGGCGGCGCTGGCGAGGAATTCGCGGCGGGTGCTCATCTTCGGCCTTCGGTCGATCGAATGCGGGGGCCGGGAAGGAGTGGAGCGGGCGATGGGAATCGAACCCACGTTAGTAGCTTGGGAAGCTACAGTTCTACCATTGAACTACGCCCGCGCCCGGGATGGATTCTAGGGGGCCGGGGCGATCGCTCGCAAATCCGCGCGCGCCTCGACGGACGTCGAGCGCGAGCGCCGCATTCCCGGGGCGGCTCGGGCGGGGCGGCGGCTTCAGTCCGCCACGCACCGGTTGCGCCCCTCGCGCTTCGCGCGATAGAGCGCCTGATCCGCGCGGTCGAACACGCTGTGCGCGTCGTCGCCCTCGCGAAGCTCCGTGAGCCCGCACGAGATCGTGATCTCGACCGCGGAGCCGCGGTGGTGGAACCGGAGTGCCGCCACCCGCTCGCGCAGTTCCTCCGCGACCGCGAGTCCCTTGTCCAGCGGCGTGCCGACGAGCAGCAGCACGAATTCCTCGCCGCCGTAGCGTGCGAGCACGTCGGTCTCGCGGCGGCGCGCCTGCAGGCAGCTCGCGATCTCGCGCAGCGCCGCGTCGCCGACGCGGTGGCCGAACGTGTCGTTCAGCTGCTTGAAGCGATCGACGTCCACGACGACGACCGTCACCGGCGAGCGGAAGCGGCGCCAGCGCGCGATCTCCTCCGCGAAGCGCTCGTCGAACGCGACGCGGTTGGCGACGCGTGTGAGCGGATCGATCCGGGCGCGCCGCCGCTCGTGGTCGAGATTGCGATGCAGCGTGCGCGTTTCGCTCTCGAGCTCCGCGATGCGCTCCTGCATGCGCTCGGTGCGCGCGGTCGCGGTCTGCATGCGCTCGGCCTCGCGGGCCTGGAAGTCGCGCACCTGCGTCGCGACTTCCTCGAGCCGCTCCGACACCAGCGCGCGCAGCACGCTCAGGTCTTCCGTCGCGCCCACGGCATCGGCGAGCCCGTGCACCTGCGCCATCACTCGCGTGTTCAGCTTCTCCGCGTCGTCGTGGCTCGCGCGGCGTTCGTCGTGCACGCTCGCGAGATAGCTCGCCATCTCCTCGAGGCGCTCCGTGACCTGCGCGAGCAGTGCGGCCGCGGCCGCGCGTTCGCGGGCGAGCGCGTCGCCGCGCGCGGTGACCAGGTTCGCGAGGCGCGCGAGCACGCCCGCGAGTTCGGCATCGTTCGCGGCCGCGACCACCGCGGCGCGCAGCGCGTCGATCTCCGGCGCGCCGGGCTCGCTCGCACCGAGCCGCGCGAGGAGCGCGTCCACCGCGGAGCAGGTCGCGTTCCAGCGCGGCGGCGGCGTGGGCCGCTCCGCGGCTCGGGCACGCAGCGTCTGCGTGGACGTGAACGCACTCGGCACGTCCGCCTCGCGGGAGCCGTTCGTCGGAGGTGCCGGGACCGTGCCTCCGGCGGCGGGCGCCTCGGACGACGTGACGGCCGCGGGCTTCATGCCGCGCAGCAGTCGCGAGAGCGTCCCGGTGCCGGCCCGGGCTCGATGCAGAGGGCGAGGCGCTCGCGTTCAGCGCGGTGGGCGCTGCCGACGCGACACCGGACGTCCGGGCTCGGGACCGCCGCGGGTGTCGAGCCCGGCGGTGCATCCGTCGCCGCAGCACCGGGTGGCGGCGCGTTCTTCTCGAGTGCGCGCACCGATTTGAGCGAATCGGACAGGGGCCAGCAGTTCGGCCTCGTCGCTCGTGTTCTTGACGGCCGCGGAGAGCTTCCGCAGCTGCTCGTCGAGACGCGGGTCCGCACCCATCGCCGCGGCGCACAGCCGCTGGCGAGACGGCGCAGCGCGCCGTCGACGGCGCGCCACCGGCGTTCCTCGTCCGCCATCTCGCGCAGTGCGTCGAGATGCTTCTTCTTCCAGTCGACGGCTTCCATGACCCGCCCGCACGGCCGTACCGGCCGAAGCGAGCTATCGGCCGGAAGGCCCGTCGCTTGAGTTGGGACGGGCGCGTGAGCGCCGCCGCCGGTCTACGGATGGGGTGGGGAGCGCCGACGGATGCGGGCGACCAGACCGAGCCCCGACAGCAGGAGCCAGCCCGCGGCCGGCAGCGGCACGGGGGTGAGGTTCAGCTGGCCCACATACGTACCGCCGAGAGGTCCGTTCGCAATGCCTGCGACGTCGAGGATGTAGGTGCCCGGCTGCACCGCCTCGAACATGGAGGTGATGGTCACAGGGCCGCTGTTCGGGCCCTGCCACGCGGTGAGCAACTGGCTCCCGGCAGGGAGCCCCGGAACGATCGGATCGGTCGTCGCGCTCGGCACGCGGTACAGCCGCAACTGCAGGTTGGAGACGTTGAAGGTGCCGTCCAGGCCCAGCGACGCGACGAGCGTGCTGCCCGCCGCCGCGGAATCCACGGTGAACCTGTAGCTGTCCATGAAAGTGTACGCGCCGGCGCCATTCCCGAGGGGCGCGAGCGCGGACTGGTTCGACGTGAACGCGTGGAGAACGTGTACTGGCCGGGGACTGCCAGCGAGTAGTCGACGCCCGTCGCGACCGGCGTCGAACCGTGGGTGCGAGAAACTGGAAGGACGCCGACATCTGCCCGGAACCGGAAAGCGAGACCGTCGCCGCCCGGGCGCCGCCCGGTACGACCGCCAGCGCGACTGCGAACACCGCGCACGCAAGACCGACGAGTCCGCCCGAGATCCGCGGTCGACGTGAGGGGTTCATCGCTTCACAACCTCGATCACTGCGCCCATCCCTGTCGCAGGCATCGTCGCGGCGAAACTTTACAATAAGAGGACGGCGCGATTACGCAGTCGCGCCGCAATCCGGGTCACCGGTTCACCATTCCCGACGTCATCCGCGACAGCGCCTCGCGGATCAGCTTCTGGAGGTCCGCCGGCACGCCCGCGTCGTCGAGCGCGCGATGCATGCACGACAGCCACTCCTCGCGGATGCCGGCGTCGATCGCGAAGGGTTCGTGCGCCTCGCCCATGCAGCGCGCGTCCTTGCGGCGGAAGTAGATCGGCGGACGCCGAGCCAGCCGACCATGAAGTCGCCGAGCTTCTCGCGCATCGGGCCGAGGTCGCCCGCGTGCATCGCGCGCAGCTTCGCGACCGCCGGATCCGTGTCCATGAGGTCGTAGAAGCGCTCGACGACGCGGCGCACGACGATCTCGCCGCCGATGCGGTCGAACGGGGTGGGCGGCGACGCGGCGTTCTCGGGCGCGGCGGGCGGGGTGGCGTCGGGGGCGGGTGCGGTCTGGATGGCGCTCATGGATCGGCTGCGCGGCGGAGGTCGGGAAGCCAAGCTGACCACGCCGCGCGGTCGCGCGGCTACGGAAAACCACGACGCCGACCGGTCCCACGGGCCGCGCGAGGTCCGCGAGGATCGGGCAGTCGGGCCGCTCGTCCCCGGCGCACACGTGCGCGAGCTCGCGCAGCGCATCGCGCATCGACGCGAGCTCCGCGATGCGTTCGTCGAGATCCGCCATGTGCCCGAGCGCGAGCTTCTTCACCTGCGCGCTCGAGCGCCCGCGGTCCTGCCACAGCGCGAGCAGCACGCGCAGCCGCGGCATCGAGAACCCGAGCTTCCGCGCGCGGCGCACGAAGCGCAGCGTGTGCACGTCTGCGCCCGAGTACGTGCGATAGTTCGCCGCCGTGCGGCGCGCGCGCGGGATCAGCCCCTGCTGCTCGTAGTAGCGGATCATCTTCGCGCTCACGCCCGAGGCGGCCGCGGCGTCGCCGATCGTGAGCGCACGCGCTGCGCTGCGCGGCACGTCGGCGTGCGCGAGCTTCGGCGCGTGCACGCCGGGCGAGCCGCGCCGCCGCCGCTCAGCCACGCGGGCCGCCAGCGCCGCAGCAGCAGCGCATTGCCGACACGCTCAGGCTCGAAGCCGCCATCGCCGCGCCCGCGAGCATCGGAATTCAGCAGCCCGAAGGCCGCCAGCGGCACGCCCACGAGGTTGTAGACGAACGCCCAGAACAGGTTCTGCCGGATCTTCGCGTACGTGCGCCGCGAGATCTCGAGTGCGTCCGCGACGAGCCGCGGATCGGGGCGCATCAGCGTGATGCCCGCGGTCTGCATCGCGACGTCCGTGCCGCCGCCCATCGCGATGCCGACGTCCGCGGCCGCGAGCGCGGGCGCGTCGTTGATGCCGTCGCCGACCATCGCGACGCGCGCGTCGGCGCCGGCGTCTGCGCGCAGGCGCGCGACGGTGCGGCCTTGTCGGCCGGCAGCACGTCCGCATGCCACGCGTCGAGTGCGAGTCCGCGCGCGACCGAGGCCGCGCTCGCCGCGTGATCGCCGGTGATCATCACGCTGCGCACGCCCCGCGCATGCAGGCGTTCGATCGCCGCCGCTGACTCGGGGCGCAGCGCGTCGCCGTACTCGAGCAGGCCGAGCACCGTCGGCGTCCGCGCCGTCGTCGCGGCCTCCGCTGCCGTCGACGCCCGCGCCGCCGCCGTCGCTGCCGCGGCCGCCGTGCGCGCAGTCGCGTCGCCTGCGGCTCCGCCGGTGCCCGCATCCGCGCCGCGCGGCAGTCGCAGCAGCCACGACACGCTGTGGCCCGCGGCCTCGGCCGCGTGCAGCGCGTCGGCGAGCGGCCGCGGCCCCGCGTGGAGTTCCTCGAGCAGTCGCGTGCTGCCGAGTGCGAGTCCACGCCCTGCACGCGCCCGCGGAGCCCGCGACCCGGCAGCGGCGACGACCTCGCTCGCCGTCGCCGGCGGCACGACGCCGCGTTCGCGTGCGAGCGCCACGACCGCCCGCGCGAGCGGATGCCCGCTGCCCGCCTGCAGCGCCGCCGCGAGCGCGAGCAGCGCGTGCTCGTCGCCGTTCACCGGCATGCAGCGCGAGCACGCGCGGCGGCGCCGGCGGTGAGCGTGCCGGTCTTGTCGAAACGCGACCGTGCGCACGCGATGCGCGAGCTCGAGCGCCTCGGCGTCGCGGATGAGGATGCCGTGCCGCGCGGCCACGCCGGTGCCGGCCATCAGCGCGGTCGGTGTCGCGAGCCCGAGCGCACACGGGCACGCGATCACGAGCACTGCGACGGCGTTCAGGATCCTGGCCTCCCAGTCGCCCGCGAGCAGTCCCCAGCCGAGCGCGGTGAGCAGCGCGATCGCGAGGATCGCGGGCACGAACACGGCGGCGGACGCGATCGACCAGCCGCTGGATCGGCGCCTTCTTCGCCTGCGCGGACTCCACGAGCCGCACGATGCGTGCGAGCGTGCTCTCGGCACCCACGGCGGTCACGGCGACGACGAGCCGCCCGTCGCCGTTCATCGCGCCGCCGGTCACGGAATCGCCGGGCTCCTTCGCGACCGGCAGGCTCTCGCCGGTGAGCAGCGATTCGTCGACGGCCGAGCGCCCTTCGACGACGCGACCATCGACGGGAATGCGCTCGCCCGGCAGCACGACGACGACTTCGCCGACGTGCACGTCCGCGGCCGCGACCTCCGTCTCGCCGCCGCACGCACCACGCGCGCGCGTTCGGGTCGCAGCGACTGCAGCGCGCGGATCGCCGCCGTGGTCTGCCGCTTCGCACGCGCCTCGAGCCACTTGCCTAGCAAGCACGAGCGTGATCACGACCGCGCCGGCCTCGAAGTAGACGGGCGCGTGCACGCCCCGCGTGAGCACGTGGTGCACGCTCAGTCCGTACGCGGCGGACGTGCCGAGCGCGACGAGCAGGTCCATGTTGCCGGTGCCGGCGCGCACCGCGCGCCACCCGGCGCGATAGAAGCGCGCGCCGAGCCAGACTGCACCGGCGTCGCGAGCGCCCACTGCCACGCCGCGTCCACGTGCAGCGTTGCGCCGACGGCGTGCGCGAGCATCGGCAGCACGATCGGCAGCACGATCGGCAGCGTGAGCGCGGCCGCGGCGAGCACCGGCCAGAGCGGCGGGCCGGCCGCGGCCGGCGCCGATGCGCCCGGCACGTGCGATCGTCCACGAGGCGCGCGCCGTAGCCCGCGCGCTCGATCGCTTCCGACGAGCGCGACCCGGGTGGTCGCGTCGCCTCCGGTCACGTGCGCGCGCTCGGTCGCGAGATTCACGCTCGCCGAGCCACGCCCGGCACGGCGGCGAGCGCGCGTTCGACGCGTCCCGCGCACGAGGCGCAGGTCATGCCCTGTACCGGCAGGTCGAATTCGCGAACGGCGGACTGCGCGGCGGGGACGTTCATCGGTTCGTCATCATCCTTCCCATCGTTGGAAGGTCAAGCCGGGCGGTTGACACCCCCCGCCGCGGCTTCCTCAATCTACGCCGCCCACCCCTCCTCACGGAGCGCAATCGCCGCATGTCCGCGAACATCCGCACCGAAACGCTCGCCTACACGGCGGGCGGCAAGGCACCTGAAGAGCCTCCTCGCCTGGGATCCCGCGCAGACGGGCAAGCGCCCTGCGGTCGCGGTGTTCCCCGAATGGTGGGGCTCCAACGAGTACGTGAAGCGCCGCGGCGCGCGAGATCGCGGGACTCGGCTACGTCGCGCTCGCGGTCGATCTCTACGGCGACGGCCGTCGAGGCGAAGGATGCCGCCGAAGCCGGCGCGCTGATGGGCGGCCTGTTCGCGGACATGAACGCGACGAGCGAGCGCGTGAAGGCCGCGATCGCGCAGCTGCAGGCGCGGCCGGAAGTGGATGCCGCGCGCGTCGGCGCGATGGGCTACTGCTCGGCGGCGCGATGTCGCTGCACGCGGCGCGTCTCGGCCTGCCGCTGCGCGGCGTGGTCAGGCTTCCACGGCGCGCTGAAGCAGACGCACGTCGCGAAGAAGGGCGACGTGCAGGCGAAGGTGCTCGTGCTCCACGGCGGACGACCGTGCTCGTGCCGGACGACGAGCAGGCCGGCTTCCGCAAGGAGATGGCGGACCTCGGCGTGGACCTCGACTTCCGTTCCTACCCGGGCGCGAAGCACGGCTACACGAACCCCGATGCGACCGCGAAGGGCGAGAAGTTCGGCCTGGCCGCTCGCCTACGACAAGGCGACGGACGAGCGCTCGTGGAACGACATGAAGGCCGTTCTGGGCGAAGGTCTTCGCCTGAGACGCAGTGCGGTGCGCGGCGACGCCCGAGGTCGCCGCGCGCTTCAGTGCGCGGGCCTCGGCGTGCCGCTCCCGGCGCCGCCGATCCTGGTGAGCCAGCCCGTCAGCACCGCCGCGCCGATCGCGGCGCCCAGCACCAGGATGGACGACAGCGCGTTCGTGAGCAGGTTCGGTGCGAACAGCAGCACCGCGCCGAACGCGGCCATCATGTAGCCGGACACGAGCTTCAGCCACCGGCCCTCGGTTTCGGTGAGCTTCCGCTGACCCATCGTCTCGTGAACACGAGCACGATCGCGAGCAGCGGCAGCACGTAGATCGCGTTGTAGGCGGCGAGCCACGCGTAGTACTGCCAGGTCTCGAGGTTCGCGAGCGTGAGCGCGCGCGTGTACACCATCGGGAAGCCGGCGGTGCACAGCAGCTCGTAGGAGTTCGCGACCACCGCCAGCAGCACCGTGCTCGCGAGCATCGGCCCCATGCTGCCGCCGCGGCGATCGTCCGCATGCGCTTGAACAGGCCGGCTTCGCGCTGTCGGAATCGACAGGCTCACGCCTTCCTTGAACCAGAAGTAGTCCTTCACGTTGAGTGCGCCGATCGCGAGCGCGAGCGCACCGGCCGCCATCGTGACGATGCGCATCTCGCCCGCGATCAGGAACATGTTCAGCCACGCGGCCATGAAGCGAAGTACGCGAGGCCGGAGATCGCGACGAACGTGCAGCCGACGACGAGCATCCGCGAACGCTGCCGCGCGTGCACGAGGATCGAGAGCAGGAACAGCAGCACGAAGAACGCGCACGGGTTGAACGCGTCCACGCCCGCGAGCACCACGGTCAGGATCGGCAGCGACCACGTGCGCGCGCCGACGGCGCCGACGAGCGGAACGACCACGTCCGGCCCTGTGAGCGCCGCTTCGCGCGCATTGGACGCCAGCGCCGTGGTCTCACCCGCGGAGCCGCCGGCGGACGTCGCGGCGCCGGCCGCCGCCTGCATCGCCGCCGGATCCGCGACGATGCGGTCGCGGCACTGCTGCAGCTGGCGCACGAGATAGTCGCCGGTCGTCGACGCGCTGTCGTAGCCGATCTCGACTCGCCGGCAGAACAGGAATCCCGGCACGGACATCGCCTCGACGCCGAGCCGCTGCGCCACCTCGTAGTAGAGCCGCGCGTTCGCGGGCTGATCCTTCACCGGCAGGCTCACGACTTCGAGCCACGGGAGGCGCGCCTGCAGGTCCGCGACGAACGGCTGCGCCGCGCGGCAGTGTGGGCACGTCGGCGTCCAGAAGAAGTAGAGCTTCACGCTCGGCGAACCGTCGGCCGCCGTGCCGTACCAGAATGCCGGCTGCGCGGAGTCCGCCGCGGCGGGCGTCGCGGCGTGCGCGAGGTGCGGCGCGAGCAGCGCGGCGCCGAACGCGAGGAGCGCCGCGAGCACCACGAGCAGCGCGTCCACGCGATTCGGGAAGCGCGCTTCGGCCGGGGATGTCGATTTCTGCATGGGGCGCCTGCGAGGCAGCCGGACCACGACGCGCAGGCTAGCCCCACGGCGCGCGAGCGCGCGAGCGGGGATACCGCGTCGCGGTAGTGGAAACCCCCGGAGCAGGCTGCGACCGCGCAGCCGTTCCTGGACACGGTTCCGGGTCGATCACGGCGTGCGCGGAACTCCGCCCGGCCCGGCGGGTCTGAGGTACAATTCGCGAAAAGAAAGTCGCCATTCGGGCGACTGCAACTACCCGCTCTTCGAGGAGATTTCCATGCGGATCATGGTTCCCGCTGCTCGCGGGCGCGCTCGCCGTGGCGCTCACGGCCTCGGCCGCGCACGCGGCCCACCCCAAGCGGCATCCCTGGTTTGCGACTGCGGCCGCGAGCGTCGCCGCGCGTCCGGATCCCGCGCTGGCCGCGGCCGTCGCCGGGGACCGCGGCCAGCGCGAGATCCGGCGCGCGCGACGCTGCGCGCCGCCCCGTCGAGGCGCTCACGTTCTGGGGCCTGAAGCCCGGCATGACGATCCTCGAAGTGCAGCCCGGCGGCGCTTCCTACTGGACCGAGATCCTCGCGCCGTACGCGAAGGCGACGGCGGCCAGTACCACGCGACCGGTGCGGATCTCGCGAATCCGAAGGTCTCCGAGGCGCGCGGAAGGCGCGCAAGGACTTCGAGACGCGGTACGCGGATCCCGCGCGGTACGGCATCGTCAACGTCGTGAACTGGGGACCGGCCTCCGCGCCGCTGCCCGCGAACGCGTTCGACTTCATCCTCACCGCGCGCAACGTGCACGGCTGGATGGGCCAGGGCATGACTGAGAAGGCGTTCCGCGAATTCGCGGCCGCGCTGAAGCCGGGCGGCGTGCTCGCGCTCGAGCAGCACCGCGCGAACCCGGGACCGCAGGACCCCGCGGCGAAGAGCGGCTACGTCACCGAGGCGTACGTGATCGAGCTGGCGCAGAAGGCGGGCCTGAAGCTCGATGCGAAGTCCGAGCTGAACGCGAACGCGAAGGACACGAAGGACCACCCGTTCGGCGTGTGGACGCTGCCGCCGATGCGCCTGTCCGCGCCGTACGGCTCGAAGGAGCCCGCGAACCCGAACTTCGACCACTCGAAGTACGACGCGATCGGCGAGTCCGACCGCATGACGCTGCGTTTCGTGAAGCCGCGCTGGACGCGCGTCGCGGACTCACGGCGCCGGGGATTCCTGAGCCCCGGCGCCGCGATTTCCTCAAGACTTCGCGCGCGCGGCCGATAGGTCGTGTGCCCGGCGACGACTCCGCCGGCCTCCGAGCCGCAGGAGCGCGGCGCGCGCATGAAGTCTGCCACCAGCACTCAAGGGCCGTTCCGCACGCCGCGCGAACGGCTGCCGTTTAGCCGACTGCTCGAACCGGGCATCGGCGCGGCCGTCATCGCGTTCGCGAAGTCGCGTAGGCAGCTTCCGCAGAAACGGACGCATTACGGTTCCTTAGGGGATTTTCGCGCTCCGCGGGAATACAGTGCTCGCATGGGTCCGCTGCACGGGCCCGCGCCGGAGCGCTCGCATGTCGAAGTCGAGAGTGCTGATCGTCGACGACCACCCGCTCATGCGCGAGGGGTTGCAGGAGCTCATCTCGACCGCACCGGAGTTCGAGGTGTGCGCGGAAGCGGGCGATGCGAGCGGCACGCTCGCGGCAGTGGAGAGCGCGGCGCCGGACGTCGTGGTGCTGGACCTCACGCTCGGCGAGGACGACGGCGTGACGCTGGTCGCGCAGCTGCACGAGCGCTGGCCGGAGCTGCGCATCCTCGTGCTCTCGATGCACGACGAGAGCCTCTATGCGGAGCGCCTCCTGGTCGCTGGGCGCCGCGGTTATGTCATGAAGCAGGAAGCGCCGGAGATCTTCCTCGGCGCGCTGCGGCGCGTCGCGCAGGGCGAACACTACGTGAGCCCGCGGCTCGCCACGCGACTGCTGGGTCGCCTCGCGCGAGTGCGTGCACCGTCCGCGCAGACCTCCGACGGGCTCACGGAACGCGAGCGCGAAGTGCTGCGCGAGATCGCGCGCGGCCAGGGCACGCAGGAGATCGCGGCCGCGCTCGGCATGAGCGCGAAGACCGTGGATTCGCACCGGCGGAACATCCGCGAGAAGCTCGGCCTCGGTTCGGCCGGCGATCTCGTGCGCTACGCGGTGCAGTGGGAAACCTCCGCGGAGAGCCACCACAGCGCCGCGTGACGCGGTTCACGTCGTGCGCGGATTCGTGCGCGACGCTGATGAGGCGTTCAGGGTCCGCCGTATCCCCGCCGCGCTCGCGCTTTGTTGAACTCCCGTTCGACGGTCGGAAACCGGCGCAGCGAACGCGCCAGCCGTCGCCGGGGAGTTCGATGTTCGACGGGACGACGAAGCCGCGGTACGCGGCGAGCACGCGCGGGGTGCGCGCATGAGCGCGATGCCGCGCCGTGCCGGACGCGTCGTCGCCGGAGGGGCCTGAAGCATGGCCACTCCGAACCTGCGGGCGGTGCCGCCGCCGGCGGCCAACGAGTCGCCGCAGGACGGCCGCTGCGTTCCGGCCCGCCACCCGACCGGCGACAGCGTCGCCGTGCGCCGCGTGCGCGAGCAGATCGGCCGCGTCGCGCGCTTCGACACGACCGTCCTCATCACCGGCGAGAGCGGCACGGGCAAGGAAGGCGTCGCGCGCGAACTGCACGATCTCTCGGCCGCGCGCCGACAAGCCGTTCGTGCCGGTGAACTGCGGCGCGATCCCGGCGGAGCTGCTCGAGAGCGAACTGTTCGGCCACGAGAAGGGCGCGTTCACGGGCGCGCTCGCCGCGCGTCGCGGGCGCTTCGAACTCGCGCAGGGCGGCACGCTCTTCCTCGACGAGATCGCCGAGATGAGCCCCGTGATGCAGGTGAAGCTGCTGCGCGTGCTGCAGGAGCGCGTGTTCGAGCGCGTCGGTTCGGGTGAACCGCGCCTCGCGGACGTGCGCATCGTGGCCGCGACCAATCGCGATCTCGAGGCCGAAGTCGCGGCCGGGCGCTTCCGCGGCGATCTCTACTTCCGCCTCAACGTGTTTCCGATCGCGCTGCCCGCGCTGCGCGAGCGCATCGCGGACCTGCCGCATCTCGTCGAGGACCTGAACGTGCGGCTCGTCGCGAAGGGCTTCCCGCCGGTGCGGTTCTCGCGCGCGGCGCTGACGCTGCTCGAGGGCCACTCGTGGCCCGGCAACGTGCGCGAGCTCGAGAACCTGCTGGAGCGGCTCGCGATCTCCGTGCCGGACGAAGAGGTGCCGCCCGAAGCGCTGCCGATGCGCGCCGTGCGCGCGCTCGTGCCGCCGCCGGAAGCGGAGCCCGGGATCGAGAGCGTGGCGGTCGCGGCCGTCGCGCCGGCCGCGGTCGAAGCGCCGGACGCGCCCGTGCCGCCGCGCGCGGATGCGCTCGTGCACGTCGAACTGCCGGCGGAGGGCGTGTGCCTCAAGTCCGTGCTCGCGTCGATCGAGCAGGATCTGATCGCGCAGGCGCTGCAACGCGCGGACGGCGTCGTCGCACACGCGGCGCGTCTGCTGGGCGTGGGGCGCACCACGCTGCTCGAAAAGCTCCGCAAGCGACCGGGCAGCCCGGAAGATTAGGCGGGTTCGCATCCCCCATTGAGGGTTTCCCCGGTAGGCCCTTCGGGGCGGGGAATCCACAATCCACGCAGCATGGATCCGCTGCCCACCTCGGTCGCCGTTGCGCGCTTCCCCGCGCCCGGCATCGGCGACGCTTTCGACCTGCTCGAATCGCTGGCCGACGGTGTGCTCGTCGCCGATGTCGACGCCGACTGCGCGCGCATCGTGTGGGTCAGCCGCTCGTGCATCGCACTTCTCGGTGGCGCGGACCCGCGCGATCGCGCCGGCGACACGATCCGCTGTCTCGATACCGGCGCGCCGCTCGGCCGCGCGCTCGCCAGCGCGCCGTTGCGCCTGCGTCTCGAGATTCCCGCGGCCCACGGCACGGTCGGCGTGGAAGCGCTCGTGCGCGCTCACGGCGTCCCCGGTCGCTACGCGCTCGTGCTCACGCGTCTCGCGGACGACTGGCTCGCGCGCGCGGCGCTCGATCTGCCGCTGCCGACCGTCATCTTCACCCGCGACATGCGCATCCGCTGGATCAACGACAGTGCGGTGAGAGTGCTCGGCCTGACGCGCGAGGAAGTCCTCGGCCGCGACTGGGTGGATCTCGTGCCGGAAGCGAAGGAGCGCGGCCCGATCTTCGAGGCCGCGTTCCAGTCGCCCGGACGCTCCTACACGCAGCCGCGCATCGCGATGACGTTTCCTGGCCAGAAGACGCGCTGGTTCCGCGCGCACTTCACTCCGCTCTGCAACGCGCACGGCGTCCCGGATGCGCTGCTCGCGATCGCGGAGGAGATCACCGGCCAGCACGTCGCCGAGCGCGCGTGGGAACTCGCTGAACGTCGCTTCGAGGCCGTCACGCACAACCTGCTCGACCTCGTGAACGTGGTCGCGCCCGACGGCACGATCATGATGCAGTTCGGCTCGCAGCGCGTGTCGGGACGCGATCCCGCGGAACGCATCGGGCGCAGCGCCTTCGAGTACGTGCATCCGGACGACCTCACGCGCTATCGCGACTGGATCGCGTGCCTCGGCGCGAGTCCCTCGCAGGTGGACGTGCCGCCGATCGAAGTGCGGAAGCTGCACGCGGACGGCGCCTGGCGCAGGCTGACGATGCGCGGCACGAACCTGCTCGACGTACCGGGCGTCGAAGGCCTGCTGATCCAGGTCCGCGACGACGGCGAGCACCAGGCCACGCAGCAGACCCTGCGCCGCACGCAGCAGTCGCTGCGACTCGCGATCGATGCCGCGCGGCTGGGCTTCTTCGAGTTCGACGTGGACACGCACCAGCTCACGAGCAGCGCGGAGTTCTGCGCGATGCGGCGTCTCGATCCCGTGCTCGCGCGCTCGGGTCCGCAGCGCAGCCACTGGACCGACGTGCACCCGGAGGATCGCGAGCACGTGCGCGCCCAGTTCGAACGCGTGCTCGCGGACCCGTCGCTGCCGTGGGACGTCGAGTTCCGGATCTCAACCGGCGACGGCGACTGGCTGTGGATCCTCCAGTTCGGGCGCCTGCACGAGGAGGAAGGCCTCGACGGCGCGCGGCGCCTCGTCGGCGTCGTGCTCGACATCGACCGGCGCAAGCGCGCGGAGCGCGGCCTGCGGCAGAGCGAGTCGCGCTATCGCACGCTCGTCGCGCTCACCCCGGGCTTCCTGCACGAAAGCAGCTACGACGAGCACGGCCGCTTCACGATCCGCTGGGCGAGCGAAGGCTTCACGCGACTGCTCGGCTGGACCGTCGACGAGGTGAACGCGCGCGGCGGCTGGAACGCGCTGCTGCACGCGGACGACCTGCCCGCGCACCTCGAGCGGCGCGATGCGGTGCTGCGCGGTGCCGATCGCCGCGCGGAAATCCGGCTGCTCGCGAAGTCCGGGAACGTCGTGTGGCTCACGTCGCACTCGTATCCGCTGCAGGATCCGGACACCGGCCGCGTGCAGTGCCTCATGGGCACGCTGCACGACGTCACGCATCTCAAGGTCACGGAGGACGCACTGCGCCGCAGCGAGTCCAGGTACCGGCTCGTCTCGGAGCTCGCACCGGGATTCGTGTACGAGGCGAGGGTGGACGAGCGCCGCGGCTTCGCGGTGCAGTGGGCCACCGGCGGGCTGCAGTCGCGCTTCGGGTGGCCGGTCGAGGAACTGCGCGGTGAGGGCTGGCTCGCGAAGTTCGTCCCGGAAGATCGACCCGAGGTACTCGCTCAGCTCGCGCGCCTGATCGGGGAGAGGAGACGGCGGGCGAGCATCGCGTGTACGTCGCGGACGGCAGCGTGCGCTGGGCGCGGTTCCTGTCGCGTCCGCAGCGCGATCCCGACTCCGGGCGCATCGTCAGCGTCGTCGGCGCGGTCGAGGACATCACCGAGCGCAAGGTCGCGGAGGAGCGCGTCCGCGAGAGCGAGTTCCGCTACCGCACCGTCGCGGAGCTCACGCCGGGCTACGTGTACGAGGCGCACCTCGACGAAGAGGGCTGGCGCATCGACTGGTTGGCGGGCGATTTCGAGGGCATCTACGGCTGCCCGATCGAGCGCTTCCACGAACTCGGCCTCGAGCACTTCTACACGCCGGCCAGCCTCGAGCAGTTCCGCGCGCGCGCCCGCGCGCTCCGCCGCGGGGAGACAGTGCGCGCGGAAGTCGAAGTGCGCACGCTCACGGGCGAGGAGCGCTGGATCCTCACCGGCGCGTGTCCGCTCCGCAATCCCGCCACCGGCGAGTACGACCGGTCGATCGGCGTCGTCGAGGACATCACCGCCCGCAAGCTTGCGGAGCGCCATCTGCGCGAGAGCGAGTCCCGCTATCGCGCGGTCGCCGAGTCGATCCCGGGCTTCGTGTTCGAGGCGGACGTCACCGCCGATGGCCGCGTCGAGCTCACCTGGGCGAGTTCCGGCATCGAACGGGTCTTCGAGTGCGGCGTCGCCGAGGCGCAGGCGCGCGGCTGGCGCTCCTTCCAGCCCTACGACGACCTGCAGGGGCGGGCGGCGCGCACCGAGCAGCTCCGCCGCGGCGAGGCGGTGCGGGTGCAGCGCCGGATCCTGACCGCGCGCGGCAACGAACGCTGGGTGAGCACGATGGTCCGCCCGCTCGGGCCGACCGAGCCCGGCCGGCCCACGCGCGTCGTCGGCGTCGTCGAGGACATCACCGAAGCCCACGACTCCGCGGAGGCGCTGCGCGCGAGCGAGCAGCGGTTCCGGCTCGCGGCGGATGCGTTCAACGGGATCATCTACGACTACGACGTGAAGGCCGGCACCGTGAACCGGTCGCGCGGTCTGAAGGAAGTGGTCGGACTCGACCCCGAAGACCTGCCGTCGACGCTCGAGGGCTGGCGCAGTCTCGCGCACCCGGACGATCTACCGCGATTCGCCGCGCGCAAGCTGCTCCCCGGCCGCCCCTTCGAGACGCAGGTCTTCGAAAGCCGGTACCGCGCGCGGCACGCGGCGGGTCACTACGTGGACATCTGGGATCGCGGGCTGCTGCTGCGCGATGCGCACGGCGAGCCGCATCGCGTCGTCGGCTGCGCCGTGGACGTCACGAACGCGCGCCGCATGGAGCGGCTGCTGGCGGAAGCGGGCGCCGCCGCGCACGTCGGCTCGTGGGAACTCGACGTCACGAGCGGACGCCTGACGTGGAGCGACGAGAACTACGTGCTGCACGAGACCACCCGCGACGCGTTCGAGCCCACGCTCGAAGCGGCGGTGGAGTACTTCGCGCCCGAGTATCGCCCGATGGTCCGCGAAGCGCTCCGTCACGCGACCGAAGAAGGTGCGCGCTGGGACCTCGAAGGCGAACTCATCGGCTCGCGCGGCCGGCGGTTCTGGATCCGCACGGTCGCGCGCCCCGAGGTCGTGGACGGCAAGGTCGTGCGCGTCTACGGCGCGTGCGTGGACATCGATGCGCTGAAGCGCACGCAGCTGCTGCTGAAGCAGCAGGGCGACTGGCTGCGCATGTCGATCGAGGCGGCGGACCTGACGGCGTGGCGCTGGTTCCCGGACGTCGACGAAACGATCATCGAACATCGCAGTGCCGCGCTGGCGATGACCTCGAAAGGTCCGGCCACGCTCGGGCGCTGGCTCGAGCGTACCGACGAGCCGTATCGCGCCGCACTCCGCGACGCGCTGCACGCGACGGCGCGCGACGGCACGCCGACGAACATCGAGTACCGCGTGCGCGACGCCGCGGACCGCTGGCGCTGGGTGGTCACACGCGCGGTGCGCTCGGTGGACGCGGGCCGCGTCGTGCTCACCGGCACCTCGCAGGACGTGACGGCGCGTCGCGAAGCGGAGGATCAGCTGCGTGCCTCGGAGGCGGTGCTCCGCTCCGTCGCCGAGAATGCGCCCGACTTCATCACGATCGTCGATCCGGACCTGAAGCTGCAGTTCGCGAACCGCCCGATGCTCGGCGTGCCGCCGTCGGAGATCGTCGGCCGCCCGATCGCGGACTTCGCGATCGGCCCCGTGGACGAGCTGCACGCGAAGCTGCGCGCCGTACTCGAAACCGGTGCGCCGCTGCGCTACGACGGCACGCTCGTGCATCCCGGCGGCGAAGAGCGCGCCTACGAGAACCGCTTCGGCGCGATCCGCGCGGGCGATCGCATCGCGGGCGTGATCGCGTTCACGACCGACGTCACGGAGCGCCGCGTGCTCGAGCGCGAACTGCTCGAGATCGCGAACCGCGAGCAGCGGCGCATCGGCAGCGACCTCCACGACGGTCTCGGTCAGGAGCTGACCGGCGTCGCGCTGCTGCTCTCCGGACTCGCGAGCCGGGTGAAGCGCGGCGCGCAGCCGACCGCCGCCGAGGTGGACGAACTGGTCGCGCTCGTGAACGGCGCGATCGAGAGCACGCGGTCGCTCGCACGCGGCCTGTCGCCGGTCGAGCTCGAGCGCGGCGGACTCGCGTACGCGCTGCGTTCGCTCGCGATGCGCGGCCGCGAGCTCTATGGCCTGGACGTGAAGTTCCGCAGCCGCGTGTGGCCGAAGCTCACGCTCGATGCGGCCGCGACCACCCACCTGTATCGCATCGCGCAGGAGGCGCTCACCAACGCGGCGCGGCACGCGCATGCGAAGCAGGTGTCCATCCACCTGAATGCGCGCGGCCGGCGGGTGGCGCTGACCGTGACGGACGACGGTCGCGGGATCCCGCCGGAGAGCAGCGGCGGGATGGGCCTGCGGATCATGCGGTACCGCGCCCGGATGATGGGCGGGGAACTGTCGATCGAACCCGCGACGCCCCGCGGGCACCAAGGTCACGTGCCGGCTCCAGCAGCCGGCCACGGACGACCCGGCGGGCGCACCGGATGCGCCGACCGAGGTCGTGTCGTGAGCGTGGTCCAGATCAGCTATTTTTCGACATTCGTCGACTTGCCGGAGCGACAACGATGAACACCGGAGCCTGGCGCCCGAAGACCCCCGAGGGCGGGAGCGCCCGACGCAAGAATCGCGTCCTGATCGTCGACGACCACCCGATCGTCCGCCAGGGCCTGCGCCGCCTGATCGAGCAGGAGGAGGACCTCACCGTGTGCGGCGAGGCGGAGACCACGCGCGAGGCGAAGGGCGCGATCCGCGAGCTGAAGCCGGACGTCGTCATCGTCGACATCTCGCTGAAGCAGGGCGACGGCATCGAGCTCGTGAAGGACGCGCGCGCGCACTATCCGGCGCTGCCGCTGCTCGTGCTCTCGATGCACGACGAGTCGATCTACGCCGAGCGCATGCTGTCCGCGGGCGCGAACGGCTACATCATGAAGCAGGCCGCGAGCGACCAGTTCCTCGTGGCGCTGCGCCGCGTGCTCGAAGGCGGCATCTACGTCTCCGAGGTCGTCGGCAACAGCATGATCCAGAAGTTCGCGTCCGGCGGCGCGTACATCTCGGCGAACCCGATCGACCGGCTGTCGAACCGCGAGCTGCAGATCCTGCACATGATCGGCCGCGGGCTGTCGACGCGGCAGGCGGCGGAAGCGCTGAACCTCTCCGTGAAGACCGTCGAGTCCCACCGCCAGCGCATCAAGCGCAAGCTGAACCTCAGCACGGGATCGCAGCTGGTGCAGTACGCCGTGAACTGGTTCTCAGGTCGCGAATCCGGCGCGGCCTGAGTTTCGCGCCGCACGCGCCGATCTCCCGCGGCGCTGTGAGGCTTTCCCTGTACCGCGGAGCCCCCGGTCAAGTCGGGGCCCGCACCGGTCGATAAGTCGTTCCGAAGGCGCGCCCGGCCCGGGTGCACCCCACGGACGAGCATGCGGGCGACCCACGACTCCAACTCCACCGGCCGGCCCCGGCAGGCGCAGCACGCGCTCGCGCTGCTGTCCGCCGCCGTGTGCGACGCGGTTGCGGGCGTGGCCGTGGTCGCGTCCGGCGCGCGCCGCCATCAGGTTCTCTATTGCAACGACTCCTTCCGGGCGCTGACGCAGCTCGGCTCCATCGAGACGGACGACCTGCTGCTCGGCGACGTGCCCGGCGTCGGGCCACTGCTGCTCGAACTCGTGCAGCAGACGCCGGAGGCCTCGCGCACGCAGCGCCGCACCGCGCTCCGGCACGGCGAAGCGCTGCAGGCGGTGCTGGTGTCGTGTACCGAGACCGCCGCGCCGGACGGCGAATCGCAGTACGTCATCGTGCTGCGCGAAGCCGGCGAGCCGGACGGCACGGAGCCGGACGAGCGACCGATGGAGCGCGTGTCGCGCGCCGCGCTCGCGTCCGGCGAAGGACACTGGGACTGGAACCTCGTCGCGGGCACCGTGTGGTACGGCGCACGCTTCAAGGTGCTGCTCGGCTACGAGCCGAACGAGATCGAGGACACGTTCGCCGCCTTCCAGGCGCGAGTGCACGAGGACGACCGCATGCGCCTGATGCAGGCACTGCGGCTGCACCTCGAGCAGCAGCAGCCGCTCGACGTGGAACTGCGCGTCGCGACCGCGCGCGGTGACTATCGCTGGTTCCGCATCGCCGGCAGCGCGACCCGCGACAAGGCGAAGCGGCCGCTGTACGTGTCGGGCAAGTTCGAGGACGTGACCGAGCGGCGGCAGATCGTCGAGCACGCCCGCCGCGCCGAGGAGTCGCTGCGCCGCACGCTGGACGCGCTCGACGTGCCCGTGGCGGTGCTGAACTCCGGCGGCGAGATCGTCGAGATCAACCGCGCGTGGCGCGAATTCTCGAGCGAGCGCGCGCTCGTCGGTCTGCGCTACGGCTTCGGCGAATGCTACGTGCGGCTCGCGCGCGCGGCGGTCGAGCGCTGCGCCGCCGGCCCCGATCTCGCGGACGGCATCGAACGCCTGCTGCGCGGCGATGCGTCGGCGTTCTGCATGGACTACCGGATCGACGACGAAGATGCCGAGCGCGCGCTGCGCGTGCACGCGTACGCGTTCGAGACGGAGGCGGGACGCGCCGTGATCGTGCGCCACGAGGACGCGAGCGAGATCGCGGCCGCGCGCGACGCCGCCGCCCGCACGAAGAAGTTCTACGAACTGATCCTCGACTCCGTGCCGCTGCACATCGCCTACGTGAACCGCAGCCGCGAGTTCATCTACGCGAACCGCAGCTACGAGGAGTGGTTCCAGCTGCCGCTCGCCGCGCTGCAGGCCGCCGGCTGGAGCAGGTCACCAGCATGGAGAACTATCGGCAGATCGCACCGCGCGTGGACGCCGTGCTCTCCGGGCGTCACGTGGACTTCGTCTCGCGCGCGGTACGCGGCGAAGAGCAGCGCGAGCTCGCGGTCGCGTACGTGCCGCACCTCGTCGACGGCGAGACGGAAGGCTTCTTCACCGTCGCGCGCGACGTGACCGCGCAGCGCCGGCTCGAGGTCGAGCTGCGCCACGCGCAGAAGATGGAGGCGATCGGCCAGCTCACCGGCGGCATCGCGCACGACTTCAACAACCTGCTGTCGGTCGTGATCGGCAACCTGCAGCTGCTCGAGCGCAGCGCACCGCCGGAGCCGCGCCAGGCCGCCAATCTCGCGACCGCGCTGCGTGCGGCGCTCCGCGGCGCCGATCTCACGCGCCGCCTGCTCGCGTTCGCGCGCCAGCAGGTGCTGGAGCCGCGCGTGCTCGCGCCGCACCGCCTGCTGACGGGCATGCGCGACCTCGTGAACCGCACGCTCGGGCCCACGATCGAGGTCGCGCTCGATCTCGATCCCACGACGTGGAGCGTGTACGCGGACCCGGGCCAGCTCGAGAACTCGGTGCTGAACCTCGCGATCAATGCGCGCGACGCGATGCCCGAGGGCGGGCGTCTCGTGCTGCAGACCCGCAACCGTTCCTTCGCCGAGGACGATCCGGCGAAGCACTCGAAGCTCGCGCCGGGCGACTACGTCGAGGTGACCGTGCGCGACACCGGGGTCGGCATGACCCCCGAGGTCGCGAAGCGCGCGTTCGAGCCGTTCTACACGACGAAGGCGATCGGCAAGGGCACCGGCCTCGGGCTGTCGATCGTGTACGGCTTCGCCGAGCAGTCCGGCGGCATCGCGAAGATCGCGAGCGAACCGGGCGCGGGCACGAGCGTGAGCCTCTACTTTCCGCGCACGATGCAGCCGGCGCAGCACGGCAGCGAGGGCGAGCTGGCGCCCGCCGAGCTGCCGCGCGGCAGCGAGACCGTGCTGGTCGTCGACGACGACGCCGACGTGCGCGCGACCGCCGCGTCCGCGCTGCACGTGCTCGGCTATCGCGTGCTGCAGGCGGGCGAGGGCGCGGCCGCGCTCGAGGTGCTCGCGAAGGAACCCGAGGTGCACCTGCTGCTCTGCGACGTGATGCTGCCGGGCGGCATGCTCGGCCCCCGAGCTCGCGACGCGTGCGCGCGAGCGGTGGCCGGGGCTCCGCGTGCTCCACACCTCGGGGTTCACCGGCGGGGCGGCGCGGCCCGGCGTCGCGTACGCGTCCGCGGATTTCCTGCAGAAGCCTTATGCGATCGGCGATCTCGCACGCAAGGTGCGCGCCGTGCTCGACGGGGAGAAGACCGATGCCGAATGAAGCGAACCGCCTGCTCGTCGTCGACGACCAGTCGGACATCCTGGATTTCGTCGCGCAGGTGGCCGAGTCGCTCGGCTATCGCGTCGCGACCGCGGAGAACGCGGAGCAGTTTCGCGAACGCCTGCGCGAGTTCGCGCCGACGCTGATCATGCTCGACCTGCAGATGCCGGGGACCGACGGCGTGGAGCTCATCCGCGAGCTCGGTCGTCACGGTACGCGGGCGCCGATCCTGATATCGAGCGGCATGGACCAGCGCGTGCTCGCGAGTGCGGAACAGCTCGGCGTCTCGCACGGCCTGCGCATGGTCGGGTGCCTCTCGAAGCCGATCATGCTCGCGGACCTCGAGGCCGTGCTCGAGCGGCATCTCGCGGTGCCGACCGGGCCCACCGCGTCCGAACTCCGCCGCGCGATCGACCGCGCGCAGCTCGTGCCCCACTACCAGCCGAAGGCTCGCCTCGTGGACGGCGCGTGGCGCATCGTCGGCGTCGAGGCGCTGATCCGCTGGCAGCATCCGGACCTCGGCCTCATCTTCCCGGACGCGTTCATTCCGCTGGCCGAGGAGACGGGGCTCATCGCCGCGCTCACGGACTTCGTGCTGCAGGAGGGCATCCGCCAGCTCGGCGTGTGGGATTCGCAGGGCGTGCCGCTCTCGCTCGCGGTGAACCTGTCGCCGCATCTCGTGCGCGAGCTCGACTTCCCCGACCAGCTGTCCGACCTGATGAAGCAGGCGGGCCTGCAGAACTCGCGGCTCACGCTCGAGATCACCGAGACCGCCGCGCTCGAGGATCCGGCGCGCACGCGCGACATCCTCACGCGCCTGCGCGTGAAGGACTTCGGTCTCTCGCTCGACGACTTCGGCACCGGCTACTCGTCGCTGACGCAGCTGTATCGCATGCCGTTCAGCGAGCTCAAGATCGACAAATCGCTCGGCCAGGAGCTGCAGTCGAGCCGCGAGGCGCGCACGATCGCGCGTTCGCTCATCGATCTCGCGCACAACCTCGGGCTGCGCGTGTGCACCGAGGGCGTGGAGACGCCGCAGGCGCTGCAGTTCCTCGAGACCGCGGGCTCCGACTACGTGCAGGGCTACCACGTCGGCCGGCCGATGCCGGCCGCCTCGATTCCCGCGGCCGTGTCCGCGACGATGCCGAAGGCGCAGGCGGGCTGACCTCGCGGCCCGCCGGACCCCGGCGGGACCCCGACGGGACCCCGGCGGCCCCGTGCCGCCGCCGCCGGCCTGTACGCCCGTACAGGCCGCGCGCGCCATTCCAACCTCCCGCCACTACACTGCGTCCAATTCGACGAGCCCGGGAACGGCGCTCGCGGAGGATCCGGTGTCGACAGCCGAAGTGATCGAGTTCCCGGATGCTCCGGAACGCGAGGCCGTGGAAGAAGCGCGGCTCGTGGATGCGGCCGCGCGCGGCGACGTCCGCGCGTTCGAGAAGCTCTACCGGAAGCATTCCGGCCGGATCCACGGGCTGTGCCTGCGGATGACCGGGAACCGGGCGACGGCCGAGGACTGCGTACAGGAGGCGTTCGTGGCGGCGTGGAAGGCATTGCCCAGGTTCGAGTCGCGGAGCCAGTTCGGCACGTGGCTGCACCGCATCGCGGTGAACGCCGTGCTCGCGCGGCGGCGCGGACTTGCGGCGCAGCTGGAAACGACCGTCGACGACCAGCAGCTCGTGATGGATCGCGAGGGCGGGATCGAGGCGCTGCCGGCGCTCGACGTCGAGGACGCGATCATGAAGCTGCCCGAGGGCGCGCGGCACGTGCTCGTGCTCGTCGGGCTGTGCGGCTATTCGCACGAGGAAGCGGCGAACCAGCTCGGCGTCGCGGTCGGCACCTGCAAGGCGCAGCTGCACCGCGCGCGGCAGCTGCTGACCGCGCGGCTCGAACTGGCGGGAGGTGCGGCATGAGCGGGCACGACGAGGGTCGCAGCGATGCGGACGCGAAGCTCGACGAGCGGCTCGCCGCCGTGAGCCGCGACGTGCCGCTGCGGCGCGACCTGTGGTCCGGCATCGCCGCGCAGCTCGAGCCGCGCACCGTGGAGGAGCTGGCGACGCTCGACGCGCGCACGGGCGCGCCGGCGCGGCGCACGTCCCGCTTCGGCACCTGGCAGTACGCGCTCGCCGCGACCGTGACCGCGGTCGCGTTCGCGATGCTCGTGCTCGTGGCGGTCGAGCAGCGCGGGCCGGGCGGCGCGCCCGCGCGGGCCGCGCGCGATGCGACGCTGCCCGCGGCCGGCACCGGCACGCCCGCGAGGCCGGCGGCGGAGAGTTCCGGCGCGCTGCTCGCCGCGGCGTTCGAAGCGCCGCAGGACGAGCGCTATCGCCGCACGCGCGCCGCGCTCGAAACCACGTTCCGCGAAGGGCTCGCGGTGCTCGCGCCCGAGACGCGCACGCGCATCGAACAGAACCTCGAGCTCATTCGTCGCGCGAACGCGGACATCCGCGCCGCGCTCGCGGCCGACCCGAACAGCCCGCTGCTGCACCAGCTCCTCGAGAGCACGTGGCAGCAGGAGATCGATCTCTACACCACCGTCAGCCGGAACGTCGATCCGGCTCTTGCGAGGACCCGGACATGATCCAGCTGCGTGCATCCACCCGCGTCGGCGCCGCCGTCGCATTCGCGCTCGCCTTCGCGGCGCTGCCCGCGCAGGCCGCGCGCGAGGTCTCAGAGCGCAAGCCGGCGAGCGCGACCGGCCGCGTCGAGATCGTGAACGTCGCCGGCACCGTGAACGTGCGCGGCTGGGATCGCGCGGAGGTCGAGGTCACGGGCACGCTCGGCGATCGCGTCGAGCGCCTGGACTTCACGACCTCGGGCGACGTCACGTCGATCCGCGTCGTGCTGCCGAAGGGCATGGCCTACGGCGACACCGACGCCGATCTCACCTTGCACGTGCCCGCGCGCAGCGCCGTCTCGGCGTCGCTCGTCAGCGCGGATGCGAGCATCGAGGGCGTGGGAGGTGCGTTGCAGCTCAAGAGCGTGAGCGGCAACGTCCGCGGCGAGTCCGCGCAGGACGTGCGCATCTCCACCGTGAGCGGCGACGTGGATCTCGAGGCGAAGCAGGGCACGACGCTCCTCGAGGTCCGCACGATCAGCGGCGACCTGCGCGTGCGCGGCGCGGCGTCCGGCGAGATCGACGTGAACAGCGTGAGCGGCGACGCGACGGTGGAGGTCGCGAAGATCACGCGCGGCCGCTTCAAGACCGTGTCCGGCGACATGCGCGTGAGCGGCGCGTTCGCGGGCGACGGGCGCTTCGAGGGCGAGAGCGTGAGCGGCGACTTCACCGTCGACTTCCGCGGTTCCGCGCCCCCCGCGGACTACGACCTCGAGACCTTCAGCGGCAGCATCCGGAACTGTTTCGGCCCGAAGGCGCAGGAGCCGGAGTTCGGCCCCGGGATGCGACTCACTTTCCGCGAGGGCGCGGGCACCGGTCGCGTGAGCATCGACACGAAGAGCGGCGACGTGCAGGTCTGCGCGCGCTGAGGCGCATCCCCCGGGACGGGCCGCCCGCCGGCGGCCCGGCGCCCGGCGCCCGGCGCGTGCGCTGCGCCGGCCGGCCGCCGGGCCGCGACGTGCTTCCCGCCCCCATCGGTCCGTCCAGGGCCTGCCCGCGCGCGACGGGCGGCGCATCCAGCGCACGTCCAGTTCGCGAGGCATCGCACCGACGGCCGCGTTCAGGGATTCCCCGGCGCGACGTACGAATTGCTAAAGAATCCCCTGAGCGCGGCCGATACGAGCGTGACGTAGCGATACAGGACGCCTCGTGGCTGCGCAGTTCCCGACCCAGAACGTGGCCCCTTCCGTCGAGGCCGCGCCCGTGCCCCTCCGCGTGCTGCTCGCGGAGGACGATCCCGTCGCGCGGATGCTCACGGCCCGCCTCCTGAAGAAGGCGGGCTACGAAGTGATCGCGGTCACGAACGGCGCCGAAGCGCTCGAGCGCCTCCGCTCCGACTTCTGCCCGATCGTGCTCACCGACTGGGAGATGCCGGAACTCGACGGGCCCGCGCTCGTGCGTCACGTGCGCAACGGCGCGTGGCCCGCATACGTGTACGCGATCCTGCTCACGGGACGCGACGGGCAGGAGCACGTGATCGCGGGCCTCGAGGGCGGGGCCGACGACTACCTGACGAAGCCCGTCGACGAAGCCGAACTGCTCGCGCGCATGAAGACCGCGTGTCGCGTGGCGGAACTCGAGCAGCGGCTGCGCGCGGCCGAGAAGGCGGCGCTCCGGCAGTCGCTCACCGACGCGCTCACGGGCGCGTACAACCGCCGTCACCTGATGGACCAGCTGCCGCGCGAAGTCGAACGCGCGCGGCGCTACGGTCAGCCCGTCTCGGTGCTGCTCTGCGACATCGACTACTTCAAGCGCGTGAACGACACGCACGGCCACGCCGCCGGCGACGACGTGCTCGTCGCGTTCGCGCAGATGCTCTCGGGCGCCGTGCGCCGCGAGATCGACTGCCTCGCGCGCTACGGCGGCGAGGAGTTCGTGGTGCTGCTGCCGCAGACCGACCTCGCGGGCGCGCTCGCGGTCGGCGAGAAGCTGCGCGCCGCGACCGAAGCGCTCGAGATCCCGACCGGCGACAAGGTGCTGCGCGTGACCGCGAGCTTCGGCGTGTCGACGCTGCAGCCGCAGTGGCCGGAAGCGCCCGTCGCGGACATGCTGCTCGAGCAGGCGGACGCGTTTCTGTACCAGAGCAAGGAGCGCGGCCGCAATCGCGTGACCGGCGGGCTCGTGCTGCCGGCCTGAGCCGGCGAGCGCCTCGCGCGAGCGTTCCGGCTCGCGCCTTACCTCCAGCATCCCTTCGCGCGGACCTCGCGTCCGACCTCGCGTCCGACGCGCGCTTCAGCGCGCCGCGAGGTACGCCGACGTCGCGCGATAGCCGCTGTCGAGCTCCGCCGCCGTCGTGCGGCACGTCGCCGCGTCCTTCGCGCGTGCGGCCGCCTCGAGCTTCGCCGCGGTCGCGGCCAGCGGCTTCGCGCGCAGGTTCGAGCTCGCGCCCTTGAGCGCGTGCGCGTGGCTCCGCACCGCATCGAGATCGTCCGTCTCCAGCGCCGACACGATCGCCGCGAGCGCGCGGTCGCCGCTCGCGACGAACACTTCGACGAGCTCACGCTCGAAGTCCGCATCGCCGTCCGTGAGCGCGCGCAGCTCTTCCAAGTCGACGAGCGGCTCTGCGGTCGCGGGCGCTGCGGCGCCGACCACGGCGCTCCGGTCGCCGGCGGGGCCCGGCGCGGCGGCGGCCGCAGGCGCCTGCGCCTCAGCGTGCGCGGCCGGGGTCGTGCCGTGCGCGCCCGGCACCGCACCGCTCGCGGCAGTCGCCGTCGCCTCCATCCCGGCACCGACCTGCGCCGCATCCGGGATCGCCGACCATTTCTCCACGAGCGCACGCAGCGCCGCCGGTTCGATCGGCTTCGTCAGGTAGTCGTCCATGCCCGCGGCGATGCAGTGCTCGCGATCGCCCGCGAGCGCGTGCGCCGTCAACGCGACGATCGGGATGCGCCGCCCGCCGCCCTCGCGGCCGCGGATCTCGCGCGTGGCCGCGAAGCCGTCCATCACGGGCATCTGGCAGTCCATGAGCACGAGATCCCAGTGCTCGCTCTCCCAGCGCTGCACGCCTTCGGCGCCGTTCTCCGCGCAGCCCACTTCGCAACCGAGCTTCTCGAGCTGGTGCTGCGCGACGCGGCGGTTCACCGGATTGTCCTCGACGAGCAGCACGCGACGGCCGCGTGCGCTGCTCGTCGCCGCGGACGCGCCGTCCGTGGCCGGCGACCCGTGCTCCACGCGCTCGAGCATCCGCGCGAGCTGCGTCTGGCGCAGCGGCTTCGTGAGCACGCCCGCGAAGGCGCCGCCCGCGTTCCCGTCGCCGGATGCGCCGAGCGGCCGCACCAGCAGGCACAGCGGGGCCGCGCGTCCCAGCTCGAGCGCGCGCCGCTTCAGCTCGGCGGGGACGGCGCCGGCGCCCGCGAGTCCCTCGGCGACGAGCACGAGGTCGGGCAGGCCGACGCTCGTCAGCGTCGTGTGGAGTTCCGCGACGCTCGCGCACACGTGCGCCTCGTGGCCGAGCGACTCGAGCGCTGCGGCGGTGTAGTGCGCCGTGACTTCGCGCTCGTCGAGGATGAATGCGACGCGCCTTACGGGCCGCGCCGAAGCCACACTCCCGGCTGCGACCACGTCGACGGTCGCCTCGAACCAGAACGTCGAACCGTGGCCGTGTTCGCTCACGACGCCCGCGTCGCCGCCCATCAGTTGCGCGAGGCGCTTCACGATCGACAGGCCGAGCCCGGTACCGCCGTAGTGGCGCGTCGTCGACGAGTCGACCTGCGTGAACTCGCGGAACAGCCGGTCGAGGCGCTCCGGCGGAATGCCGATACCCGTGTCCGTGACCGCGAAGCGCACGCTGCCCTGCGAGCCCGCGTGCGAGGTCCACGCGACGTCCACGGCCACGTGCCCGTGCGAGGTGAATTTCAGCGCGTTCGACATCAGGTTCACGAGGCACTGCCGCATGCGGCTCGGGTCGCCGCGCACGCGTTGCGGCACTTCGGCCGGCACGTGCGCCGCGAGCTCGATGCCCTTCGCGAACGCCTGCAGCGCGACGCTCGCGACCGTTTCGTCGACCAGCGAGCGCAGGTCCACTTCGATCGACTCGAGCTCCATGCGGCCCGCTTCGATCTTCGAGAAGTCGAGGATGTCGTTCACGAGCGCGAGCAGCGCCTCGCCGCTCGACCGCACGATCTCAGCGCACTCGCGCTGCTGGGGCGAGAGCGGACCGTCGAGCAGCACGTGCGTCATGCCGATCACGCCGTTGATCGGCGTGCGGATCTCGTGCGACATGTTCGCGAGGAACTCGCTCTTCGCGCGGCTCGCGAGCTCCGCGGACGCGCGCGCCCGCTCGAGCTCCTCCGCCACGCGCCGCCGGTCGGTCACCGAGCTGCATCGAGCCCGCCACGATCAGGCGCCCGAGCCCGGCGGCGCGCTCCGCACGCGCCCGCGAGCGCAGCCACTGCCACTCGCCGGCCGCGTCGCGCACGCGGAACTCTACGTCGTACGGCGTGCCTTCCTGGAGATGGCGCTGCAGTTCGTCGCGCACGATCGCGAGGTCGTCCGGGTGGATCAGCGCGTTGAACTTCGCCTGGGTGGTCGGGAACTCCTCCGGCCGGTAGCCGAGCAGCTCCGCCACGCGTGGCGCGAACCAGATGCGGCCGCTCGCGTAGTCCTGTTCCCACAGGCCGTCCGACGTGCCCTGCACCGCGCGCGACAGGCGCGCCTGCGCTTCGACCAGCGCCGCCTCCGTGCGGCTTGCGCTCCGTCACGTCCAGCAGCGCGCCGGAGATCCGCCGCGTGCGGCCGTCCGCACCGCGTATGCCCGTGCCCTGTTCGCTGAGCCACGCGACCGCGCCGTCGCCGCGCACGATGCGGTACTCGCTGCGGTAGCGGAAGCCGGTGCCGGTGCGCTCGCGCGGCGGCCGGGTCGCGGCCGGGCGATCCTCCGGGTGCACGCGGGATTTCCAGTCCTCCCAGGTCACCTGCCGGTCCGCGGGCAGGCCGAGCATGTCCGCATGTTCTCGGAGACGCGCACCGTGCCCGTCGTGCGATCCACGTCGAAGGTCGCCACGCCGCCGGCCTGCTGCGCGAGCGAGAGCGAATCCGCGACGCTCTTGAGGTCCGACTCCGCGGACTTCCGCCGCGTGATGTCCACGATCGAGCCGACGATGCGCTGCGCCTGATGCTCGCCGTCCGAGACCACGCGGCCCGCGCCGCTGAGCCAGCGGACCTGCCGGTCCGGGTGCAGCACGCGGTACTCGACTTCGTAGGAGCCGCCGTCGGCGACCGCGCGCGTGAACGCGTCCACGATCGACTCGAGATCGAGCGGGTGCACGAGCCCGAGCCACTGGTCCTGCGTGATCGAGTCGGTGTCTTCCGGCAGCCCGATCAGCGCGAACATCTGGCGCGAGCCGCGCACCGTGTGCGTGGTCAGGTCGATGTCGAACACGCCGATGCCGCTCGCGGACTGCGCGGCCTCGAGCAGTTCGCGGGAGCGGCGCAGCAGCGACTCGGTCTGGCGCCGTTCGTTCACCTCCATCTGCAGCTGCTCGTTGCCGGAGCGCAGCGCCGAGGCGCTCTGCTCGACGACCGCCGCGCGCTGCCGGATCGTGTTCGCGAGCTCGTTGAAGCCCGCGGCGATCTCGCCGAACTCGTCGCGGCTGCGCACCGGCACGTCCGGCACGGAGCGGGGGTCCGCACGGAACGCGCGCATCGCTTCGGCCACTTCGCGGAGCGGACCGGCGATCGCGCGGGCGGCTCCAGAACACCATCGCGACGGTGATCGCGATCACGGCGCACAGCACCACTGCGATGATGGCGAGCGAATTCTCGAAGCTCCGCTGCAGGTCGTCGAAGCCGGCGTCGCTCGCGGCGTGCGCATCGCCGACGAGGTGCGTGAGCGCGCGACCGATCCGGTCGAACTCGGCGTTGGACTCGGCGATGTCGTGGCGCAGCTGCTCGGGCGTGCGCTGCGCGAGCACGCGCGCGATCACGTCCTGGAAGCTCGTGAGGTCCCGGGACACGTCCTCGAGCAGGTCCGCCTGCTGCGAGCCCGCGGCGGCGTGATCGCGCAGGTCGTCGACGGTGGCGGTCAGGTCCAGCGCCTCGCCGAGGAGCGCGTTCACACCGGTCTGCTCGCGGGGGCCCGTGTCGAGCGCGATGCGGGCGCTCGCGAGGTCGAGGTAACGGGTGTGCAGCGACTGCGCCTCGCGCAGCACTCGTGAGTACTCGCGCGACTCCGCGATGCGTTCGGACAGCGCTTCGCGCGCGTAGTCGTGGTACCGGCCCTGGACGACGCCCGTGTAGCCCAGTACGCCGATCAGCATCGCGGTCGTCGCGACGGGGATCAGCAGCAGCCGACCCGTGATGGTCCACTTCATTGCGCGAGCCAGTCCTAGACGGGCCGGCGGCGCGACCCAGGCCAGCGGGGTATCGGCCACCGGGGCGCCCGCCTTGAGGACGCGCATTGCCCGGTCGCCTAGAATGTGAGGTACCCGACGCCTTCGGACTCCCATGCGAATTTCCCGTCCCTGGCTGTGGGCCGGCGCCGTCGTCGGCCTGCTGGCCCTCGGCGCCACGCTCGCCGTCTCGCAGCTGCTCGACGAACGCCGGGTCCGGCACGAGGTCGAGCAGCGGCTCACGGCGCTCGTCGGCCGGCCCGTGCACGTGCGCGGGCCGATCGACTACTCGCTCGTGCCGACGATCGAGTTCGACGTGCGCGAGGTCGCGGTGGATGCGTGGCCGGATGCACGGGCGAGCGGCGACGCTGTGCCGCTCGTCGCGATCGCGCGCGCGCAGGGCGCCGTGCGTACGGCCTCGCTGCTGAGCGGGCGCGTCGAGATCGGCGACGTGCGGCTCGCAGGCGTGCGCGTCGCGCTCGCGGTGGACGCGGACGGTCGCGCGAACTGGGCCGGCCTGTTCCCGGAGGATCCGCCCGGCACGCCACCGTCCGAGCCGACGCGCTGGGCGCTCGCGTCGCTCGCGCTCGTGGACCTCGCGATCGAGTATCGCGATGCGCGCGACGGCACGCAGTACGCACTGCGCGACGCGGAGCTCGCGCTCGGCCCCGTCGAACTGCCGCAGCCGTTCGACGTCCGGCTGCGCGGCAGTGCGTTCGCGGGCGAGACCGCCGCGCGCAACGCTCGACGCGCGCGGTCGCGCCGCCGTGGATGCGTCCGGGGGTCGCTACGCCCTCGACGACTTCGTGCTCGACGCGCAGCTCGCGCGCGCTCGACCCGTGCCCGTGAAGCTCGTCGCGAAGCGCATCGACTACGCCGCGGCAGGCGAGGGCACGGCCGCGATCCGCGGGCTCGTGGTCGAAGCGCTCGGCACGCGCACGAAGCTCGAGGTCGCCGTGGAGTCGCTCGCCGCGGGTGGACGCGCCTCCGGCACGGTGGCGCTCGAGCCCTTCGTCCCGCGCGAAGTGGCGCGCGCGCTCGAGGTGCCGCTGCCGCCGACCGCGGATGCATCGGTGCTCGGCCGCGCGCACTTCGAGAGCCGCCTCGCGTTCCGGGCATGGAACTGGCGGACGTGCAGGCCGGGTCTCCGACGACACGCGGTTCACCCGGCGACGTCGCGATCGTGCTCGACCCGCGCGAGTACCGCTTCGAACTCGCGGCGGACCGCATCGTGGCGGATCGCTACCTGAAGCCGAAGAAGCTGCGCGATCGCAAGCCGGTCGAGCTGCCGCTCGAATTCATGCGCGGGCTGCCCGCAACGGCCGGCTGCGCATCGGCGAGCTCGTCGTCGACGGTGCGCGGCTGAAGGGCGTGACGGTCGATCTCGGCGAAGCATCGCAGGCCGCGCGCGCCGGAGCGGCGCGATGAGCGAACCCGCGCCGCGTCCCGAGACCTTCGCGCCTGCGCTGCTCCGCCTGGTTCGAGCGGCATGGACGTCACGACCTGCCGTGGCAACAGGACCGCACGCCGTATCGCGTGTGGGTGTCCGAGATCATGCTGCAGCAGACGCAGGTCGCGACGGTCATCCCGTACTTCGCGCGCTTCATGGCGAGCTTCCCGGACGTGCGTGCGCTCGCGGATGCGCCTCTCGACGACGTGCTGCACCACTGGTCCGGCCTCGGCTACTACGCGCGCGCCCGCAACCTGCACCGCGCGGCGCAGCGCATCCGCGACGAGCACGGCGGCGAGTTCCCCCGCACGCTCGACGAAGTGATCGCGCTGCCCGGCATCGGCCGCTCGACCGCCGGCGCGATCCTCGCGCAGTCGCGCGGCGAGCGGCACGCGATTCCTCGACGGCAACGTGAAGCGCGTACTCGCGCGGTGGTTTCGGGATCGAAGGCTTCCCCGGTGAAGCGCGCGTGGAAGCGGAGCTGTGGCGGCGCTCGGAGAGCGTCACGCCCGCGGAGCGCGCGGCGGACTACACGCAGGCGGTGATGGACCTCGGTGCCACGCTCTGCACGCGCACGAAGCCGGCGTGCGCGCTGTGCCCGGTGATGGACGCGTGCGTCGCACGACGCACCGGCCGCACGCACCTGCTGCCGACGCCGCGTCCCGCGCGGGCGCGGCCGCGGCGCGCGGTCACGTGGCTCGTCGTGCGCAGTCGCGAGTCCGTGCTGCTCGAGCGACGCCCGCCCGCAGGACTGTGGGGCGGACTCTGGGGATTCCCGGAGTTCGCCAGCGTGGAGGACGCCGCTGCATTCGCGCGCGAGCGCTTCGCGATCGAAGCGTTGCAGCCGTGGTCCACGATCGAGCACGCGTTCACCCACTTCGACCTCGACATCGCGCCGCTGATCGGCGATCTGCGCGCGCGAGCGTGTGTGACCGGTGCCGACGACGAGCGCGCTTCTGCTGTCGCCGCCGACGCGTTGCACTCCGCCGCCGGTGATGGAGGCCGACCGGTGGGCGTGGTACAACGTGCGCGCGCAGGTGCGCCTCGGGCTCGCCGCGCCGGTGGCGGAACTCATCGCCGCCGTGCTCGATCAGGAATCGTCATGCCCCGCACAGTGAACTGCGTCGTGCTCGGCCGCGAAGCCGAAGGACTCGACTACGCGCCGTATCCCGGCGAGCTCGGCAAGCGCATCTACGAGAGCGTCTCGAAGGAGGGCTGGCAGCGCTGGGTCGATCACCAGACGATGCTGCTCAACGAGTATCGGCTCACGCCCATCGACCCGAAGCATCGCCAGTTCCTGCAGAAGGAGATGGAGAAGTTCCTGTTCGGCGGCGGCACGGCGGCGAAGCCCGAAGGCTACGTGCCCGAGTAGTGGCGTCGGGCGCGTTCGCGGCGCCGCGCGTGCCCCACGTCCATGTCCTGGATAGCAGATCCGAGCGGTGCGCGTCCGCGTGCCGGTCAGCCCGCGCGCCATCGGTCCCCGCGTCTCCGTTCATCCCGGTAGAAGCCACTGCATCCGGTGCCGCGCGGGCGCGGCACCCCGTGCGTGAAGATTCCGAGGTGCGCGACGTGAGCAAGAAGAACGACGGCCTGATCTCCCGCCGCAAGGCGCTCGCACTCACTGCCGCGACCGCGGCCGTGCCCGCCGTGGCGCTGGGCAGGAAAAAGCCGCCGCACGAGCCCGTGCGCTTCGACGATCCGATCTGGAACCGCGAGCAGATCGCGCGCATCGAGGCGGACGTCGCGCCCGGCAAGTTCGTGAACGGCTACATGACCGGGAGCGTGTGCGGCGTGCGCGACGGCGAGGCGGTGAAGCCGCTGTTCCGCTTCGAGGTGTACAGCAGCACGCGCGTGCTGAAGCAGGAGGACGGCAGTTACCAGCGGCTGTGCCGCGAGCTGATCTTCTATCGCAACCTCGAGACCGGCGAGCTCATGGACGAGTGGACGAACGTCTACACCGGCGAGCGCGTGAAGGTCGTGGACGTCGCGAACGATCCGTACAACTACCGGATCACCGAGTGGCAGCCGTCGCCGCCCGCGCAGGGCGGCATGAACAAGACCGCGCCGCAGCCGAAGCGGCCGCTGAAGCTGAACTGGGGAATGCTCGGCAACAACGTCACGCTGGAGCGCGACGTGCATCTCTACTACCCGAACAAGCTCGACCCGGAAGTGTGGAAGCGCGAATCCTCCGGGAAGATGAACCGCGTGTCCGAGATGTTCCGCTACGTGATCCGTCGCGAGGACATCGAGAACCCCACGCTCACGCATCTGCCGTACACGGGCGTGTGGGGTCGCATCACGCCGTGGCTCCCGTGGATGCTCATGGATCAGGCGCCGGGCCACATCTCGTACATGGGACTGTTTTCGAGCGTGAAGGGCTTCGAGAACGTGCCGAAGGACGTGGCGGAGCGTGTGCGCACGCGGTATCCAAAGTACATGGTGGCGCCGGAGAAGTGGGAGGACCCGAGCTACTCCAGCCTCGAGAACTACGCGCGCTTCCAGAAGCCGGCGCCGCCGCGCGAGCAGCCGAAGTAGCCGGGACGGCGTGCGGTGCGCGAGCGCAGTCGGGTCGCGTTCCGCGAGGCCCGGCGGCGCGCCTCGCAGCAGCAGCAGAGGGGTCCTAAGCGCTTGACTGGAAAGGACCTGATGCGCGGCGAGGGACCCGGTGCCGAAGGCTCTGCGCAAGCCGTTTGCCTTGACGCCGACGGCCCCCGGCCGGTCTAATACGCGCCCGCTTCGGACGGTCCCGCCGTCCCGCACCCCAGGCGGCCAGGTAGCTCAGTTGGTAGAGCAGCGGATTGAAAATCCGCGTGTCGTTGGTTCGATTCCGACCCTGGCCACCATTCCCTGGGCGTGTTCCTCCGACGTCCATGCATCTAGGACGCTGCAGGCTGGCCACGTCGACCCAGCAACTGTGACTCGCCAAGCCGGCGCCCCGGTCGGCGCTCCGCCGACACCGGGTCGAGTCCATTCGCGCGGGCGGTTGTCACGAAGTCGGGGACGGCGATGCGCGCGTGCGGTGCGAGGCGGGCGAAACCCTGGTTCCACTCGTACGCAATGCGCGAAGCAATGGGCGCGAATGCAGGAATCTCACGCGCCCACGTGAAGAGTTCGGGGAACGTGTCGGCGACTGCGCCGCAGACGCGTTCGACCAGCGCTCGCTGGTGGGCAGGCTCCATGCCCAGCGACTGCTGCATGAAGAGCCACAGTGCCTTCCCGGGATCCCAGGTCTTGCGGCCGCCTACGAACATGCCTGGCGGGTTGTTCGCGTAGGTGTCGTACGCGACGATCGACAGCATGTCGTACACGGGTGCGAGCTTCACGTCCTTGTCGCTCGAGTACAGCAGCGCAAGGTTCTTGGTGTGGCAGTCCGCGTTCCCGATCGCGAATGTCAGCAGGAGGGTCAGGGCCAGTTGCTCGTTGGCACCGGCCAACTCCTCGTGCGCGACGAAGGCGCCTACCAGGCGGGCCACGCGCTCCCAGGTCGAGCCGTACTTCTCTTCCGGCGCAAGGCCCAGCAGGCTGCAGCAGTCTTCGAAGCCGCGGCGCGTCCCATCATCGGCGACGTCGAACCGCTCTACGACGAGGACTTGGCCATCGTCCGAGACCTGGGTGCTCGCGGCGGGCGCGCCCGTGCGCCGGGCGACAGTCATTCCGAGATGCTCGTTGAGAGCCAGAAAGGGCAGGCGCTCGGAACTGCCCTTCACGATGTATCGCTCGGTGGCGACCGCCGTCTTCCTGAAGAGCGCCTGCGTCTCCGGAGAGAGGAACTTGGGCGCGACACCGGAAACGCCGGACGCGGCATGCGTCCGGACGAGATCCATGAAGACTTCGGCCGAGTGCTCCCCATGAAGCAGCGCCTCGAGGTCGATGGCGGACTGCTGAACTTCGGGCGCATCGCCCGGCGCGAGCTGCACGCGTCCGATCGTGTTCTGCCCCACGACCGCGAGGAGATCGAGCGGTCGCGCGCCGAGATGCGGGCCGAGTTGCTCCTTCAGCACGGACAGCAGAAAACCCTCGGGCAAATTGATCTGGAAGAATGGATGCAGCGTCGGCCATGACCAACTCTGCGGACGCACCGGCATGACCAGCGAGACGAAGTCGGCCGGGTTCGTATCGGGGAGATACGTCAGGTGATGCTCGAAGCCGTCTTCGCTGGTAAGTCGCGCAACCGGGCGACCCGAGACGAAGACTTGAAGCTGGACCGTGCTCATCGCGAGTGAGGCCCGGTGTTCGTGCCGCGCTTCCGTTCCTCACGCAGCGTGTCGAGCGTCGGGCGTTCCTGCACCCGCGGCGACAGCGTGAGCTCGAGCCCGAGCGAGTGAGCGACCCGCAGAAGTTTCGAGACGGAGACGTCGGGAAGCCGACCGCGCTCGAGGCGCGAGAGCATGTCCTCCTGTCGGAGTCCAGAGGCCAGCCCAACCTCGGCTTGGGACTTTTCCAAGGCTTGTCGGCGGGCCGCAAGCTCAGCCCCCAGGTCGACGACCGTCTTCATTTTGGCTCTGTGATTGAACGCAAATGGGGTAGCGCTGGTGACTCATTATGTGTTCCATCGCATAACTTGTTCAAGAAAAATATGTGACGGAGCGCATAAATCTGCTGGAGAACGCTCTCTTTGCGTCTGAGAGCATCCTCATGGAGGATCGCCAGCGAGTGCCGCATCAGGTGCGAGCGTCCGACGTTCTTCTGGCCACCATCATCGGCGCTCTCGTCGGTCGCCATCGATCGCTTCGCGGTCGAGCCCTGCGACGGTCTCCGCCACCTTCGCACGCAGTCGATGCGGCCCGACCCACGCGACCATCGCGACCGTGGCGACGCCAGCCCCGCCGTCATCAGCCAGCGTGCCTCGTCTGCGGGTGGGCGAATCTCCGGAAACACGTCGCCGACGACGTTGGCCGTGACATTGATCGTCCAATGGAACACCACGGCCCAGAAGACGCTGCCGCGAGTGTGAGCCCACAGCACCGTCATCAGCACGCTGTAGCAAAGGATGTCGAAGGTGAATCGGGCCGTTCCGCCCATCGATGCGAAGGCCTCGTCGTAGTAGAGAGGGTAGTGCCAGGTCGACCACAGCACCCCCAGCAGCAGGCTTGCCGCGATCGGCGACACCCGCCCGAGGAGTCGGGGAGCAGGTATCCGCGCCAGCCCGCTTCCTCGCCTATCGGGCCGTCGTGAGTGCGAGCAGTTGACCGGCCCCGGTCACGTAGGTGAGTACGCCGGCGGGGTCGATGCGCCCGATGCCGTCGTGCGCGAGCCCGTACCCGACCAGCGCCAGACCGATCCAGACGAAGGCAGAAACAGAGCGACGAGCGCCCAGGCGAGGGGCACGGAGACGCGCAGGCATCGCTGCCAGAGACTGACTACGCCGGGGCGCCCGGCCGCGATCCAGGTCGCCACGAATCCGCCCACCGTCATGAAGTCGCCGGGTGTAGAACAGGGCGGTGCCGAGCGCGGAGTCGCCTATCCCGGCCGCGGCGACGATCGTCCAGCCCAGCCACGGCACACCGAAAGACACCAGGAGAAACCAGCGGAACGATCGTCGCGCAAACAGACCGCGTGCTGCCATTCGCGCTCCTGCATCTGCCTGGCTGGGGTCGAGTGCCCAAGCCTTGGATGCAGACTCGGCGGCGAACGTTTGTCTGCGTCGAGTGGCGTCGACGCGCGTGAAGGTCTGCGTGCGCGCTCAGCGCGTCACGTCGTGGCCGCGCTCGTCGCCTGTTCCACCGCGGCGGCCACCGCCTCCGGCGAGGTGCCCGGCAGGAAGGTGCGCAGCACTTCACCCCGGGCGGAGACGAGGTACAGCAGCGCCGTGTGGTCGGTGACCTGTGCGCCGCCGAGCACCGCGCCGTAGCCATCGGCGATCGCCTGCAGCCGCTGCTGATCGCCGGTGAGCCCGTGGATGCGCTTGTCGAAACCCGCAACGTAGGCGGCCAGCACCGGTGCGGTGTCGTTCGCGGGGTCGACCGTGATGAGCACCGCGTGCATGCGCTCGGCCACGTGAGCGGGCATCCGGCGCATCGCGGCCGCGATGGTGATCAGCGTGGCCGGGCACACGTCGGGACAGTGCGTGAAGCCGAAGAAGACCAGCTGCGGCGCGTCGCGCAGGTCGCCGGGCTTCAGCACGAGCCCGTTGCTGTCGACGAGGCCCCGGAAGTCCGGCACCTCGCGACCCGTGGCTCGCGTGGCCGTGGCGGGATCCCCACGGCCGACGAGCAGCGCGACGAAGCCCGCGCCCAGCACCGTGCCCAGCACGAGCATGCCGAACACGGCACGCGCAGAGAACTCGCCGGCGGATTTGCGTTTCCCGACCATCGCTACGCAGCGTACCTCAGACCGAGCCACTCGCGGACCGGCGCGATGCGCCGCAGGACCAGCCACTCCAGCAGCCCCACCAGCAGCAGCGAGGCGCCGAGCACGGGCAGGAAGAGCGCCATCCCGACGATGATGACGACGAGCCCCTTGCCGAAGCGTGCGGCCTCGGGCGTCGGCGGTGCGCCGAGGCGACCCTCGGGCCGGCGGCGCCACCACATCACGGTGCCACTGATGGCGAGCGTCGCGAGTCCGAGCGCGGTCGAGACGCCGACCAGCTGGTTGAACCAGCCGAACAACTGCCCCTCGTGCGCGGCGACGCCGATGCTCACGACGCGGTCGATGAGCGCCTTGTCCGCGAAGGTCTCGCGGTGCGTGACGGCGCCGCTGCCCGCATCGAAGCTCATCGACTGCCGCAGCGTGCGGTTCTGCGCGTCCGAGCGTGCGCGCCACTGAGGTCCCTGCGCGGCACCGCCGGGGGCCCACGGCGCGGCCTTGCCGCCGGGAGGCACGATGACCACCGGCGCCGCCCATCCGAGCGGCGTCACCTGCGCGACGATGCTGTCGAGCGTCACGCGGCCTTCATCTTCCGCGACGCCGCCCGCCGTCATCGCGTCGTGGTCATGGTGCTGATGACCCTCGTGTGCCGCGTCCGCCGCCGCGTCCGCGGCGCGGCTCGTCGACCAGTCCTGTCTCGCAACCGTCGTGGTCGTGGCCTTGCGCACGGCCTTGAAGCCATCGCCCCACACGCCCGTCCACGGCAGCGCAGTGAACAGCAGGAACAACGCGAAGGCGCTCACCCAGATGCCGGTCACGGCATGCAGGTCGCGCCACAGGACTCGCTGACCCTGGTGCAGGCGCGGATAGAGCACGCCGGCGAGTCCGGCCGCATCCGCGGCCACCAGAGGTACAGGCCGGTGAGCACCATGACGAACGCCCAGGACGCGGCGAGTTCGATCAGCAGCGACCCGCGATCGCCGAGCAGCAGTTCGCCATGCAGGTCGTGCACGATCTGCATGAAGCGCTGCTCGCCGGCCACGGTCTCCAGGACCTGGCCGGAGAGCGGGTGCACGACGACGCGGATCCTGTGTCCCGCCGCGTCGCGCACCCACACTCGCGCCGCCGCGTCGGCGTGGGGCGGCAGCTCGTAGCTGTCGAACGTCGCACCGGGCACCGCACGCAGCGCCGCCGCCACTTCGGCGGACGGCGCCCAGCCGCACACCGCCCTGCGCGAGATCGACGTAGCGGCTGTCCTGCCACGCCTCGAACTGCGGCTTGAACAGGTAGATCGACCCGGTCACCGACAGCAGCAGGATGAACGGGATGCAGAACAGGCCGGCATAGAAATGCCAGCGCCACAGCGTGCGGTACAGGCCCATCAGTCGAGCCCCTTCCAGCGCAGCTCGGCGAACACCGTGCGGCCCTGCAGCGGGTGCGCCTGGTAGCTCGCCTCGTTCGTCAGGTTGTCGACGCCGAGCGCCGCGTCCAGGCCGTAGCCCACGTCGTAGCCGAGGCGCAGGTCGAGCGACTTTGCACGCGACGTGCCGCCATAGACGTCCGGGTTGACGTCGGTGTTGTCGAGCGTGTTGTACATGCGGCCGCTGAAACGTGCGCCCATCGAGGCGGTGAAGCGATCCGTCACCGCGTAGGCCGCCAGCAGGTTCGCGCGCAGCCGCGGCACGCGCGGCCAGACCTTGCCCACCGACGGCGCGAATGCCGGGTTCTCGAGCGTGCGCGCGTTCGCGTAGGCGGCATTCCCTTCGATGGACAGGCCATCGATCGATGCGGGCATCCAGCGGAACGCGGCCTCGAGTCCGCGCGTGCGGACCCGCCCGATGTTCTGCACGTTCGTGACGTTGGGCGTGACCGCGATGTTCGTCTGGCTGAACACGGCGTCCTTCACGTCGTCCTCGAAGGCGGTCAGGCGAACGTCGCCGCCGTCGAAGCGGCGCGTCGCGGTGAGGTCGAGCGCGTCCGACACCTCGGGCTGCAGGTTCGGGTCCGCGATCCTGGATCGAGTTCGCGAGGCGCGAGCCCTGGAAGAGCTCCGGCACCGTCGGGAAGCGCACGCCGCGGCCCGCGGACAGACGCAGCTGCCAGCGGTCGTCCGGCGCCCAGGCCAGCGAGAGCTTCGGCGACGTCGCGGTGATCTCGCGACGCGGATAGGCGAGCGGCGCGAGGCCGCTGAAGAACTGGCGGCCCTCGAAGGCCTTCCAGCGCTCGTGGCGCGCGCCGCTGGTCAGCGTCCACGCGTCCGCCAGCTTCCAGGTGTGCTGGAGGTACACGGCCTGCAACTGCGTGCGGCCGCCCACGCTCTGGGTGAGCGCACCTCGTGCATCGCCGTCGCGCCAGTCCGCCAGCGCGTACGTCGGGCCGGCCAGACGATACGCATTCCGGTGATAGCCGACGGCGATCCGGTGGGCCGCGTCCGGATCCTCCGGCGTCCACGTGCCCTGGATCTCGAAGGTGGTCCAGCGCGTGCCGTCGCGCAGCGTCAGCGTGCCACGCGCGCCGCTGGCCGCCGTGGGATCGGGTGCGCTCGCGGTGCGCTGAGCGTCATCGAGGATGCGGTAGGTGCTCGCGACCACGGACGCGTTCCAGCCGTGTTCGCGCTGCGTGCGCAGCGTCACGCCGGTGTGCAGGTGGGTTTCCTCGCGGTCGAAGGGAGCGAAAGCGGTGTCGGGCACGTTGAACGTCACGCCGCCCGCGGACACTCGGCCCGACCACACCTCGTTGCCCGCGGCATCGCGGAGCCAGGTCTCGTTGCGATTGACCGACTCGTTGCGCCAGCCGGCCACGAGTGCGTCGATCGCCCAGTCCTCCGCGTCGTATCCGCCGCGCAGCTTCAGGATGGTCTGGCGCGTGTGATCGATGGCGCCGGAGTTGGCGCCGAACACCGCACGGCGGCGGCCGTTCGGGTCGGTGTCGAAGACGACGCCGGTGACGGGCGTCGCCGCGCCGGTCACCGTCGGGAAGTTGCCGGCGGCGTTCGCGCTCACGGAGTAGAACTGCATCGGGTGGCCGGTGGAGTCCTGGCGGTTGACCGTGGTGGTGAACCAGGCGCCGTTGTCGAAGCGATTGCCGACGAAGGCCGAGATCTGCGCGCCGCCGTACTGCTCGCTCGCGCCGTACTCGTCGAAGTTCTGGCTGAAGCCGGTCACGCGGGCGCCGACCGTGAACTTCTCCGGTGTGCGCGTGGCGCACGACGATGGTGGTGCCGATGGAGTTGCCGGCGTACAGCGCCGAGAACGGCCCATAGATCACGTCGACGCGCGACATCTCTTCAGGGGCGATCATGTTCCATCGTGGCGCGTCGAAGCGGCCGAGGAAGTTGGACAGCAGGTAGCCGTCCATCAGCACCAGCGCGCGCGCCGGCTGCAATGGGCTGAAGCTGCGCCCGCCGACGAGCGCATTGCGGTCGCCGATGTAGCGCTTGCGGATCGTGGTGTTCGGCACGTACCTGAGCGCGTCCTCGGGGTTGATGAGGTTCTGCAGACGCAGGTCCTCCGCCGTGACGGTCACGGTCGTGGGCGGGGACGGCAGGGGCCCTCTTGCCGAGGCGTTCGGCGGTCACCACCACCTGGTCGAGCTGCTGGTCGGTGGCGATGCCCTGGGCATGCGCAGTGGAGGCGGCCAGGGCCGCAGGGATGGCGAGCGCAGCGGCAAGCGCCGCGCGGAATCTGGACGGGGACATGTTCGTTCTCCGGAAAGGCGGACGGCAGAAGCCGCCGACCGGGAACGGTGCAGCGGCGCGTCAGGCGGAGAACGGAGCGGGCGGGCGCGGCTGCCGGCCGTGCGAGGCGGGCCGGTCTTGGCGTTGAACTGCGTGGGCGCGAGCGGTACGAAGCGCGGCGTGAGGTCGGGAGGCAGCGGCGCCGGCAGGACGGGCAGCGCGGCGAACGCCGGCTGCGCGAACGTGCACCCATGATCCCCGGCGGTGGGATCCGGCACCGGCGGGTCGCCGTCGTCCGTCGGGGTCGCGAGCGAGACGCCGCAGAACGCAAGCTGCAGTTCGCCGCCCTGCACCGCCGGCATGAAACCGGCCGGCAGCAGTGCACGTGCCACCAGGAACGGCAGCACGTAGGCGAAGAGTCTCAGTCTGCGTTGCATTCGCATTGCGCAAGCGATGCAGCAGGATTCGTGCCACGCGCGCAAGCGCTTGATTCCGAGGGGGTCGGGTCCACCTTCGTGCGCCAGGCAGTGGCGCCGGTATCAAGAATTCCGACACCGGCCGGCACTGGCGGTCGCGGGTTCTGCAGCCGTCTGCCCGACGACAGGCTTGCGACGCGCGCGGTCGATACGAAGCGCGTCGTCCGCATCGTTCCGGGAGTGTTCCGGACCGACTCGGCAGAAGTGTGGCGGCACACGCCGCAGCGAAACGATCTCGACGGTCGCGATGCGCTCTCGCTCGAAGCGTTGCGGGACTTCTGTCGCTTCTTGGTTCTCCGGCGTCGCAACGACCGCGAGAAAAATGGGCAGCAATCTCCCACGTAAACTCCTCGCCTTTCCATTCGGTAGTTAGCGGCTTCCCCGGTGGACTAACGTTTCACCGACCGCGGCGAGGGGCCGCGGTCACAACGGGGAGACGCCATGACCCGGACGACGATCCTGGCCTGTGCGTGCGTGGCCGCGTGCCTGTCACCGACGGGCAGGAGCCTTGCACAGAATGCAAACGACGCAGCGACGGCGGACGCCGATCAGCTCGCGGAAATCGTGGTGACGAGCCGCAAGCGCGAGGAGAGTCTGCAGGACGTGCCGGTCGCGGTGTCCGCGTTCGGTGCGGCCGACCTCGAGCGGCTGCAGGCGCTGAATTCGGTGGATCTGAGCGGCTCGGCGCCGAACTTCTTCCTCAAGCAGAATCCGACGACGACGGTCTCCCCTTCGCTGTACATCCGCGGAATCGGGCAGGACGAGTCGCACTTCACTTCCGAGAACGGCGTCGGCCTCTACGTGGATGGCGTCTATCTGCCGCGTGCCTCGGGATCGATCGTCGAATTGCTGGATCTGGAGCGCGTCGAGGTACTGCGCGGGCCGCAGGGCACGCTGTTCGGGAAGAACAGCCCGGCGGGTGCGCTGGTGCTCGTGTCTCGTCGGCCGAGTCTCACCGAAACGGCCGGCCGCGCGAGCCTGACGATCGGCAACTACGATGCGCTGGGCGGGCAGGTGTCGCTCGAGACCCCGCTGATCGACGGCGCGCTAGCGACCAAGCTCGATTTCGGCGGTCGCAGCAACGACGGCTGGATGCTGGATCGCGTCAGCGGCGACACGGTGAACGGCACGACGAAGTATGCCGGCCGCTGGTCGACGCTCTGGCAGCCGTCTGCAGCGACGTCCGCGACGCTGATCGTCGACTTCTCAAAGGACCGCTCCCAGCCGTACGCGCCGACGTTCGTCTCGGGTCGTACGCCGGTGCACGGACTCTACGAGACCAACGTCCCGCGCGAGTTCAATCGCGATCAACAGTTCGACGGTCGCGGTGCCGCGGTGACCGTCGAGCACGAGTTCAGCGAGTCGTTCTCGATCACGTCCATCACGGCGTGGCGCCGATTCACGCACAAGCTCTGGGGCGAGCTGTTCGGCGCACGCGCCTTCGCAGTTCCGCTGTCGCGCGACCAGCACCAGCATCAGGCATCGCAGGAGCTGCAGCTCAACTTCCGTTCGGGTGCGCTCACCGGCGTGGTCGGTGCGATCTACTTCACCGAGGAGAATCGCGAGGCGGCCGACAACGCGTTCGCGCCGGGCGGCACGCAGTATCCGATCAGCCGCCAGCGCACGAACAGCTACGCAGCGTTCGCGGAGGGCACGTACGAGTTCAACAGCCTGTGGTCGCTCACCGTCGGCGGGCGCTTCGGCCGTGACGACAAGCGCATGACGCGGCGGTCGACGGACCAGCCCGGCGGCGCCGGCTCGGTCGTTGCCTACGGACGTGCGCGGCCTGGAGAAGAGCTGGAGCGAGTTCACGCCGCGCGTGATCCTGGAGTTCAGGCCGCTGGCCGGCACGGACGGGGCGGCCGCGAATCTGCTCACCTACGCGAGCGCCTCGCGCGGCTACAAGGCCGGCGCGTTCGATGCCGCGTTCACGGGCGATCAGGCGCTCGCCAGCTTCATCTACGACCCCGAGACCGTGACGGCTTACGAGGTCGGCCTCAAGGCCGATTTCCTCGACCGTCGACTGCGCACGAACCTGGCGTACTTCCGCAACGACTACAAGGACTATCAGTCCGCGGACTGCACGTTCGGCGCGAACTCTTCGTGTCGTCCGGCATCGTTCGACATCACCCTGGACGGGTTCGAGGGCGAGTTGACGTTCGTGCCGGTCGCGGGGGTCACGCTGTTCGCGAACGTCTCGACGCTCGACAACGACATCAAGGCCGGAGCCGCGCGTGGCAAGCAACTCGAGAACGCGCCGAAGCTCACCTACTTCCTCGGCCTGCAGCTCGAGCACACGTTCGCGAACGGCTGGCGCGTGTTCGCCGGGGCGGATCGCCGGTGGACCGACGACTACTTCAACGACCTGCAGAACGGCATCGAGGGCAAGACGGACGCGTTCGGACTCGTGAACGCGAACGTCGGTGTCGCTCGCGGCGACCGCTGGTCGGTGCGGCTGTGGGGACGGAATCTCGGCGACGAAGCGCCCATCGTGAACGCACTGACCGGCGGTTCGTGGTGGATCGGCCAGCCGCGCACCTACGGCCGTGACGTTCGACGTCCGGCTCTGAACGAAACAGCGGAGAGCACTCATGTCCAAATTCCCGACCGCGCTGGTGGTCTGCATGCTGGCGTTGTCAGCCACCGCGGCACGCAGTGCCGAGCCGCTCGCGGTGCTCGACGGCAAGGACCCCGCCGAAGTTCTACATCGAGGAGTATCTGCTCGTCGATCCCGCGAAGATCGACTGGTTCATCGACTACTACGAACGCAAGGTGCTGCCCGTGCTGCAGTCGTGCCCCAGCTACCGCGGCTGGATGATCAGCAGCTATCGCGAGAAGCCGGCGAAAGCTTCGCACTGCCGAAGCAGGGCGGCGAGAACTCGGCGTGGCATACGCTCGGCCCGCCGAACGAGATCTTCGTGCCGCACGCCGGCTCGCGCTACAACGAACGGGAGCGCACCAACTCGACGATCCATTTCCACGCGATGATGAAGCGACCTACAACCTCATCATGCATCACTACTTCTCCGACTACGCGGTGTCGCGACGTTGAACGCGTGCTTCGTCAACACCTGGCAGGAAATGTACGGCAAGAGCGCCTGGGACGACCTGGCGGACAACTACTTCATCCATGTGAAGAACCACTCGGATACCGTGTATCGCTTCGAGATCATCCGTGGTGGATACGACGGGAAGCCGAAGCGCGGACTTCCCGGGCACACGACGCCCGACAACTGGCGCGATCCCGCCGCCGGACGGAAGCCGTGAACCTGCGCGCCGCCGACCCGCACTGAGCTGCGACCCCCCGGCCGGCCGAGTGCCCCCCGCTCGGACGTGGTCGCAGGCTCAGCCGCGAGCCTTGCTGCGCGTGGCCCTCCCGGGCAACTTCGCAGCAGGGCCGCGGTTCTTGCTGAAGCCGAGGATCCTCTCCGTCGAATGGCGCTGCGTCGCCTGTTCGTAGAAGCCCACCATCCGCTCCAGCGTTGCCGCCGCCTTCGCGATCTCCTGCGCGAGTGGCGCGAATTCCTCCACGATCTCGATCAGACACTGCTGGCGGATGTCCGCGTACCTGTTAGTCACCTCGATGCCCGCCTCGGTGGGCCTGAACGTGACTTCCCGGCGGCCCGCGCCGACCTTGCGTTCGATCAGGCCATGATTCTCGAGCTTCTTCAGGCTGTACTGGATGTTCGACAGGTCGTGGCGGTTCAGGAACGTGAGCACCTCCATCAGCCCCTCGGCACCGCCTCGCATGCGCACCGCGTGCAGTAGAAGCAGGTCCGGATACGTCAGGCTCTTGTCGACGAGGTTCTTGTGGCCCTCGACCGACCAGCGCGTGAGCGACTCCATCGCGCGGTTCATCGCGAGTTCGAGCCGCGTGATGGACGCCGAGCACGCGCCGGAAGTCATGTACCTGTCCTGTCGGTCCTTGGATTCGCCGGTCGGCGTCGACGAGTTGTTGTTCATGGCGCCCTCCGTGATCGCGCACAGTGTGCCAGCCGCGGGGTGTCGCGAGTACGTTCGTGAAGAGCGACGCGCGGTCGCCCTGACTTTCGATCCGATCGGCATAACCAGCGGCTCTTGGCTGCGATAGCACACGTCGGTTACCGTTCGGATTCCGAGCGGCACGGACCCGCGCTGCTCGACAAGAATTCCACTGCAAGGGACCTCATCGATGCGTGTCGCAAAACCCGCGCCGGCCGCCGCGGCGCTCGGCGCCGTTTCCGTGATCATCGCCGCCCCGGCGGCTGCCCAGGACGCCGACCCGGCGGCCGAGAGCCTCGCGCCCGTCGTCGTCACCGCGACCCGCGGTCGCGCGACCTCGAACCTCGAGACGCCCGTACCGGTCGACGTGGTCGACGCGACCCAGATCGCCGGTGCGGGCGCGTTCGGCGGCGAGCTCGCGCAGACGCTGCAGGTGCTGGTGCCGTCGTTCAACCTGTCGCGCCAGTCGAATTTCGGGCGCCGCCGACCTCGTGCGGCTGCGCAGCTGCGCGGCATGAGCCCCGACCAGGTGCTCGTGCTCGTCAACGGCAAGCGCCGGCACACGACCTCGATCACCGGCATCGACGCGAAGATCGGCCGCGGCACCGCGCCCGTGGACTTCAACTCGATCCCGACCGACGCGATCAAGCGATCGAGGTGCTGCGCGACGGTGCCGGTGCCCAGTACGGCTCGGACGCGATCGCCGGCGTCATCAACGTCATCCTGGACGACCGTCCGCAGGGCATCGAGCTGTCGGCCAGCTACGGCAGCCACTACACCCAGTTCGACCCGATCGACGAGCGCCTCGAGGACGGCGGCACGACGACCTTCGCCGGTGCGTTCGGCCTGCCGCTGGGCGAGGACGGCTTCCTCCGCGCCGGCGTCGAGTACCGCGACCGTGATGGCACGAACCGCTCGGGCTCGACCAGGTGCCCGTTCTTCGAGGATTCGGCGAACATCCCGCTCGTCGGCGGTCAGCGCAACTTCAAGCCCGGCGACGCGGCGACCGAGGACGTGAACCTCTGGGTCAACGCGCAGGGCGACGTCGGCACGCTCACGGCCTACGGCTTCGCGACCTGGAATCAGCGCGACGCCGAGGGCACGGGCTTCCTTCCGCTACCCGGTGTCGTCGTAATATCCCGTCGGTCTATCCGCGCGGCTTACCGCCCGATCACGACCGGCGACAACGAAGATCTCTCGCTCACGGCCGGCCTGCGCGGCGAGCTGGGCGCGTGGCGGTGGGACGGCAGCATCTCCTACGGCCGCAACACGTCGAGCAGGGCGTGCGTCGCTCGCTGAACCCGTCGCTCGGGCCGACGAGCCCGACCTCGTTCCGCTCCGGCGAGACCGAGAACGAACTGACCAGCCTCAACCTCGACTTCAGCCGCCCGCTCGATCTCGCGGCCGGCGCAACGCTGGCCGTCGGCGTGGAACTGCGGCGCGAGGCCTTCAAGAGCACCGCGGGCGATCTCGCGTCCTACGCGGCCGGGCCGTTCGCGGGTGCGCCGGACTTCCTCGCGATCGGCGCGCAGGCGGGCGGCGGGCTGCGGCCGGACGAGACGCGCGACCTCGATCGCGACGTCACCGCCGCCTACGCGGAACTGTCGGTCGATCTCGGCGCCGGCGTGCTCGTCGATGCGGCCGCGCGCTTCGAGGACTACGACGACTTCGGCAGCAAGGTGACCGGCAAGCTGGCGGGACGCTGGGAGTTCGCGCCGGGCTACGCGCTGCGCGCCGCGGTGTCGAACAGCCTGCGTGCGCCGTCGCTCGTGCAGATCGGCTTCGGCACGTCCTCGACCAGCTTCGGCGCGGGCGGCCAGCTCACGACCGTGAACACGCTGCCGGTGGACGACGCGCTCGCGCAGGCGCTCGGCGCTCGCAAGCTCGACGCGGAAACCTCGACGAACTTCAGCCTCGGTCTCGCCGCGCGCGTGACGGACCGGCTGTCGTTCACGCTCGACGCGTTCCGCATCGACCGTCGACGACCGCGTCACGCTGTCCGAACGCGTGGACTGCTCGGCCGGCAACGTGCCGGCCGGCGCGCTCGCGCTGTGCACGGCGCGGAACGTGACCGCCGCGAACTTCTTCACGAACGCGGTCGACACGCGCACCGAGGGCGTCGAGTTCGTGGCCAACTACGCGCTGCCGCTCGCGGGCGGTACGCTCGACCTGAGCGCCGCGTTCGCCTCGGCGGACACCGAGATCCGCCGTGTGAACGCGCCGGCCGTGGCCGGCGTGGTGCTGGTCGGTGTCGAGGAGACCAACACGATCGAGAGCGCCGCGCCCGACGAGAAGGCCGTGATCTCCGCCCGCTGGCAGGGCGAGCGCCTGTACCTGTCTGCCCGCGCGAACTGGTACGGCGAGACCACGCGTGTGTTCAACTTCGGTGGCGGCTTCGAGCCGGAGCAGACCTACGGCTCGACGCTGCAGTTCGACACGGAGTTCGGCTATCGCCTGTTCGATGGGGTCGAGGTGTACGCTGGGGCGAGCAACCTGTTCGACGAGTATCCCGACGAGTCGAACGACCTGATCTTCTACTTCGGCAACCTCCCGTATGACGTCCTCTCTCCCGTCGGCTTCAACGGTCGCTTCGTCTACGGGGGAGTCCGCGTCTCCTTCTGAGGCCGTCGCCGTCGATGCAGCGGCCGCTGCATCGACTGAGGCGCCGACCGCCGCGCCGCAGCGCCACGTCAGCATCGCGTACGTGGTGCTCGTGGCGGTGGCGATGGTGGTGGGCGCCCGGGATCTTCCGGTCGCCCTCCGAGATCGCCGCGAACGCCGGCTCGGCCGCGTGGTTCTACGCCGCGTGGCTGGCCGGCTCGCTCGTCACGCTGGGCGGGGCGCTGTGCTTCGCGAACTGTCGACGATGCTGCCGAGCGCCGGCGGCGACTATCACTTTCTGAAGACGGCCTACGGCCCGCGTACTGCATTCCTGTTCGCGTGGGCGCGGTTCGCGGTCATCAACACCGGCACGCTCGCGCTGCTCGGCTTCGTGCTCGGCGACTACGCGAACGCGGCGCTGCCGCTCGGCCCACTCGGTTCCTCGTGGTACGCGCTCGCCGCGATCGTCGCGATGACGGCCTTCAACCTGAAGGGCCTGTACCGCGGTCAGCGCGCGGATTACGCGATGACCGCGCTCGAGGTCGGCGGCCTGCTGATCATCTTCGCGGCCGGCATCCTGCTGGTCGCGACCGGCCGCCCGCCGCTGGTGCCGGAGGCGCCGGCGGAGCCGGGCATCCCGGCGGGCTTCGGGCTCGCGCTGCTGTTCGTGCTGTACGCGTTCAGCGGCTGGAGCGAGATCTCGACGCTCTCGGCGGAGGTGCGCGACGAACGTCGCGGCATGGTGTGGGCGCTCGTGTGGTCGATCCTCGTGATCACCGCGCTCTACCTCGCCGCGAACTGGGCGATGGTGCGCGGACTCGGCGTCGACGGACTCGCGGCCAGCAAGACGCCCGCCTCGGACGTCATCGCGCTCGCGTTCGGCGACTCGGCGGGTCTGCTGACGGCGATCGCGATCGCGATGGCGACCCTCACCTCGATGAACGCGACGATCGTCGTCGGCGCGCGTACCACGTACGCGGCCGCGTGCGACTGGCCGCGGCTGGAGCGGCTCGGTCGCTGGGACACTTCGCGCGGCATCCCGGTCGCGTCGATCGTCGCGCAGGGCGTCGTCGGCGTGCTGCTGGTCGGGCTGGGCACGTACACGCGCGACGGCTTCGCCACGATGATCGATTACACCTCCCCGGTGTTCTGGCTGTTCCTCGCGCTGAGCGGCACCGCGGTGATCGTGCTGCGCGTGCGGCGGCCGGACCTGCCGCGGCCGTTCCGCGTGCCGCTGTACCCGCTGCTGCCGATCGTGTTCGTCGCCTCGTGCCTGTTCGTGTTCTGGTCGAGCGTCGAGTACGTGCGGCTCGGCGCCGCGGCGGGGGTGGGGGTGCTGGTGCTCGGCGCGGGGGTGATGTGGTGGCTCGGGCGGGCGTCGCCCGGGGCCGACAGCGCGCGCTCCGGTAATCTCGCGTAGCCGCGCCGGTCGTCGCTATCGACGACGCGGCGTACGATTCCCACGCCGGAGAGCCACGATGCCCGTCGCGCCGACGAGTCTTCATCATCTGACGTGGGTCGTTCGCGACCTCGACGCGACTCTCGAGTCGCTCGCGCCGCTGCTCGCGGCGCAAGAAGTGGTCCGGGAGTCACTGCCCGCTCGCGGCGTCGCCACGGCTCGCGTGCGGCTCGGTGAGACGTGGCTCGTACTGGTGCAGCCGACGGGCGCAGGTGCGCCGGCCGATCGTCTCGCGGCCGCCGGGGAAGGGCCATTGCTGGTGTCGCTGCGGGTAGCGTCGCTCGATCACGCGGTCGCGGCGCTCGCCGCGCGCGGCGTGTCAACGCGCGGCCCGGCGCGCGAAGGCGTCGGTGACTGGCGCGTGATCGATCTGCCGCTGGAACTGCCGGGCGGCGTCACGTTGCAGTTGTGCGAGGAGTGCCGGCCGTCGGAGGATTGAGCGTCCCCGGACGGCGGCCGCTGCCTACGCGTCGTGGTTGCCGCCGTGAACGGGTCGACCGCCTGCGCTCCGCACTCGTGAGGGATGTCTCGTTGCGCGTGCCCGCTCCGACTCCGCCGCCCTGTCCCTGCGACCCCGCTCGTGCCTACGCCGACTGCTGCGGCCGCTGGCACGACGGTCCACTCCGCGGCTACGCGCCCGACGCCGAAGCGCTCATGCGTTCCCGCTACAGCGCGTACGTGCGCGGCGATCTCGACTACCTGCGCGACACCTGGCACGCGTCGACCCGGCCTGCGGCGCTGGAGCCGATGCCGCCGGCACTGCGCTGGCTGGGGCTCGAGGTGCGGCGGCACGTCGTGCACGACGCCCGACCACGCCACGGTCGAGTTCGTGGCGCGCAGCCAGTTGAACGGCCGCGCCACGCGCCTGCACGAGACGAGCCGCTTCGTGCGCGAGAACGGGCGGTGGTACTACGTGGACGGCGACATCCGGCGCTGAATGGGCGTTCCCGGGCAGACCGCCGGCATCACCAGATCAGCGGCGTCGCCTCGCCCTTCCAGAAGATCCAGCGACGCTCCTCGTAGTGCTCGCCGGTGCCGATCTGGTAGGGCTGCCGACGTCCAGCCTCCAGGCGAACGATCGACACGAAGCCCGCGTACGTGGACACCGCCATCGTACGGCCGTCCGCGGACACGTCGATGTCGCCGATGGTCGAGCCGACGAAGTGCTGCCACAGCGCGCGGCCGTGCAGATCGAAGGCGCGGACGTACCCGCTCGCATCGCCGATCAGGAACTGGTCGCCGCGCACCGCGGCGGCGTACACGCGCGCGCCGTCCTCGAGCTCGATCGTCGGCACCTCGGCCGCGCCCGCGCGCAGATCGGCGGTACGCACGCCGAGCGTGACGCCGCTGTAGAAGTGGCAGGCATTCAGCGCGAGCACGGAGTCGTCCGCGCTGAAGCACGCGTAGTGCGGATACTCGCTGCCGGGCGCGACCTCCCGCAGCAGGCGCAGCTCCGCGTCGTAGATGCAGTGCTGCGAGTCCTGGTCGCCGACCGCGATCAGCGAGCCGTCGTGCGACACGGCGCCATGCTGCATGTCCACGCCGATCGTCGCGACTTCGCCGGGATGCGCGTCGCGATGCCACGCCAGATACGAGCGCATCTGCTCCGCGGTGGGCCCGAGACGCGTGGCACCGTTCGCGGTCAGGACGAACGTGCCGTGCTCGCTCGACATGAGCACGCGGTCGCCGCCCGGGAACACCACCAGCTGCGTGGCGGCGTGCGGTCCTTCGATCGGCTCCACGGTGAATCCCGACGGCACGCCCTCCGTGCCGCGCGGCCACGGACACAGCACGCGACGCGTGCCGTCCAGTCCCTCGCGCACCTCCACGCCGTCCGCACGCGCGATCGCGAAGAATCGGCGGCGCGGGCACGTACCGAAGAAACCGACGGTGGGCAGCGGGCGCGCGGCGTGGCCATCGAGCTGGAACGTGCGCGCCTCCGGATCGTGAGGCGCGCCCACGCGCACGAGCAGCGAGCCGTCGCGCAGGAAGCGGACGACGGGGATGGAGCGACCGTGCGATTCGAGCCACGGGATCAGCGGCTCGTGTGCAGGGGGCCATGCCTCGCGGAACGCGGCCCAGTCCCCACGCGCGTTCGCCTCGCGCAGCGCCGCCAGCACGGTCGGGAGAGCGTGCGCGAGCGCCGGCGCGACGGGTTCGGCGCCGGCGGCTTCCCAGCCTTCGGTGAGTCCCCGCGCGACGTAGGAGTTCACGTCCCGCGGCGTACGCCAGGACCTGCCGTCGCCACTCTGCGCTCGTGATGCTCATGGGCCCCAGTATCGACGATCCGCGGGCGCATCGGCATCTCGCAGTGCGCTACGTCGGTGACCGGGTCGGTCGGCTGAATGACTTTCCTGTGGCGCAGGGATTCGCTATATTCATGTGGACATAGCGAGGCCTCCGTGCGGACACGTCGTCTTCTGCTGGTATCCCCGCTGGTGCTCGCTTTCGGCAGCGCCTACGCGGATCCTTCGCCTGCGGCCCGCCCGGCCGCACCTGCGGACCTCGAACCCGTCGTGGTGACGGCACGACTCCGTGCCGAGAACGCGCTGCAGGTGCCCGCCGCGATCACCGTCGTCGACGCCGACACGCTCACGCGCACGTACACGGTGAACACGAACCAGCTCACGCAGCTCGTGCCGACGCTCAACTACAGCTCGCCGAACCCGCGCAACACCGCGTACACCATTCGCGGCCTCGGCAGCAGCGTCGTCGCGATCAGCCAGGCGAACGACGGACTCGAGCCGGCGCCGGCTTCTACGTCGATCAGGTCTACCACGCCCGTCCCGCGACCGCGGCCTTCGACTTCACCGACCTGCAGCAGGTGGAGGTGCTGCGCGGGCCGCAGGGCACCGTGTTCGGCAAGAACACGACGGCGGGAGCGATCAGCATCGCGACGAAGGCGCCGTCGTTCGAGTTCGGCGGCGACGGCGAGATCTCCTTCGGCGAGCTGGGCTTCCTGCAGGCGAGGGGAGCGGTCACTGGGCCGCTCGTCGACGACCGTGTCGCGTTCCGCGTGTCCGGCGCGCTCACGCGCCGCGACGGCACGATCCGCAACGTCCGCTACGGCCGGCGCCAGAACGACGTCGGCAACGATGCGGCGCGCGCGCAGGTGCTCGTCGAGCCGTCGGCAGACGTGCGCGTGCGCCTCATCGCCGACTGGTCGCGGTTCAGGAACGAATGCTGCACGCAGGTGTACGTGCGCGTGGCGCCGACGCTGAAGCCGCCGCGCAGCAGTACCCCGCGCTCGCGGCAGGCGCAGTCCCCGGCGGCTATGCGCCGCCGAGCTTCGATCCCGCGGATCGGCTCACGGACATCGACGCCGAACTCGCCGTGAATACCAGCGAAGGCGGCGTCGCGGCGCTCGTCGACTGGACCACGTCGCGATTCGCGTGGACCTCCGTGACGGCGTGGCGGTACTGGCGCTGGGATGCGGCGAACGATCGCGACTACACGGGCATCCCGATCCAGCTCACGCAGCACATTCCGTCGCGACAGAACCAGTACAGCCAGGAGCTGCGCGTCGCCAACCGCGTTGCCGCGAAGATCGACTACGTCGCGGGCCTCTACTTCTTCCGGCAGTCGATCGTCGGGCGCCCGATCAGCATCTACGGGCCGCGCGCGACCTACTGGCTGCTGCCGGCCGGGCGGCCGGCCGACCTGCTCGACGGCTACCGGACCGACGGTCGCACGCGCTTCGACACGAACAGCTCCGCGGCCTTCGGCGAAGCCACGTGGCACGTCACGTCCCGGCTCGCGGCCACCGCGGGCCTGCGTTACACGTACGAGGACAAGGACGGCACGTACGACGTGCGCGCGTTCGGCGGGCTCACGACGGGGCTCACACCGGCCCTGATCAACGACCGGAATTCGATCCTGCGTTCGCAGGCGTACGCGGGCCGGCTCGCCGACGGCAGTGCCTCGGGTCGCGCGAGCCTGTCGTGGCAGTGGTCCGCGAACGGCACGGTGTACGCGAGCGTGGCCCGCGGCGAGAAGAGCGGCGGCATCAACATGTCGGGCCTGCCGGTGTACCCGGCGGGCGTGCCGGGCCGCAGCGCCGGCGATCCGATCCTGAGCACGATCACCGTCGGGCCCGAGAAGAACACCACGACCGAAGTAGGAGTGAAGCAGGAGCTGCTCGACGGGACGCTGCGGTACTCCGCGGCCGCGTTCTATACGCGCGTGCGCGATTTCCAGGCGAACGTCGTCGACAACGCGGCCGTCGTCGCGCTGCGCAGCTATCTCGCGAACGTTCCCGAGGTCACGGTGAAGGGACTCGAGTTCGACGCGGCCGCGCGACTGGGGCCGCACCTGGCCGTGCGCGCTGCGGGCGCGTACTCGGACGGCCGCTATGCGGACTATGCGAACGGACCGTGTCCGATCGAACTCACCGGCACCGCGACGGCGCGGTGCGACCTGACGGGGAAGGACCTTCCCGGCCTGCCGAAGTGGAACGGCTCGATCGGCGCGGAGCTCATGTATCCGGCGCCGCGCGGCGCGCTGTTCGTCACCGGCGATCTGTCCGCGCGCTCACGCATCTACGGCGACGCCACCGGCTCCGCGTATACGGAGATCGCGGGCTATGCGCTTCTGAACGCGAGCGTCGGATACCGTCACGACGACGGCTGGGAACTGGCGCTGTTCGCGCGGAACGCGCTGGATCGCGACTACCTGCAGAACGTCACCGTGCAGGCCGGGAACAGCGGACTCATCGTGGGTACGCCCGGCGATCCGCGGCTCGTCGGTGTCACGCTCCGGGTGCGGCGGTTCTAGACCGCCGAGCGTGGCGCACCGGCTGGTTCTCGCGGTGCCGGCTTGAAAGGATTCTCACGGCGCCGGGACTGAGCGAGCATCCGGACCATCGCGGAGTGGCTCCCGTGTCCAGCACGTTCCCGTTCGACAATCCACTGCTCGCGGCCGCTCCGGGGCCGCCGCGCCGGTGAACCCCGCTGACCCCGGCGCGCCGCCCTCGTTCGAGGCGGTGGTTCGCGAGCACGGTGCGATGCTCCGCCGGCTCGTCGCCGGGTGCGAGTACGACCGCGCGCGCCGCGAAGAACTGCATCAGGACATCCTGCTCGCGCTGTGGCGCGCGCTGCCCACGTACCGCGGCGAGTCGTCGCTGCGCACCTTCGTGGCGCGCGTCGCGCACAACCGCGCCGCAACGCACGTGGCGCGCGAAGCGGCCGAGCCTCCGGGTGCACCGCTCGATCCGGAGTGGGCCGCGGAGGGCGGCGGGCCGCACGACACGGTGGAGCAGGCCGAGCGCGCGGCGAAGCTGCTCGCCGCCGTCGCGGCGCTGCCGCTCGGGCTGCGGCAGCCGGTCCTGTTGACGCTCGAAGGCTTCACGCCGCGCGAGATCGCGGACGTGCTGGGCACGACCGCGAATGCGGTGTCCGTGCGGCTGACGCGAGCGCGCGAAGCGCTGCGCGAACGCCTGGAGGGAACGACGTGAGCGAGACGCGCGACGACTGGAGCGATCTGCAACGGACGTGGCAGTCGCAGGCGGCGGACGATCCCGCGGAGCTCGAGGCGGTACGCGTGCGCATCGTGCGCGCGGATCGCGCCGCACGGCTGCGCATGGGGCTGGACCTCGTCGGCTTCCTGATCGGTGGGGCGCTCGGCATCGTGGCGCTGCTGCGCGGGACCTCGGCGAGCGTCGCGATCGGGCTGGCCGCGCTCGCGTTCACGGCGCTCGGCGGCTGGCTCGCGTGGCGCACCGCCCGCACGCACCGTCAGGTACCGACCGGCACGGTCGTCGCGGCTCTGGACGCAGCGATCGCGCTGGAGCGCGCCGCGGAGGACTGGGCGCGCGCGACGGTCGCGCTGGGTGCCGCCTCCATGCTGTTCCTCGCGGTCGTCGCGCTCGCGACGGCCGCGGATGCGAACAGCGATGCGGCGCAGTTGCGGCGCGTGCTCCAGGCGATCGGCGCCGCGCTCGTCGTCGTGGCTGTGGGGGGCGTCGCCGTCACGCGCTACGCCGCGCGCGCGGTGCGTCGCCGTCAGGTGCTCGAGCAGCGCCGCGCCGAACTCGCGGGCTGAGCGCGAAAGGATCCGGCAGCGCACGGGACTGTTCCTTCCGAAGCGTTGCCCAGGAGGTCCCGATGCGCGCGTCCCGTTCTTCATTGCTCGTCGTGCGTTTCGCGGCGACGCTGGCGGTCACGCTCCTCGCGATGACGATCGCGCCCTCGCCGGCGGCGGCGTCCGACCGTTACGTGCTCGACCACCTGACCGTGATCGACGGCACGGGCGCCGCACCGCGGCCGGATCACAGCGTGCTGGTCGAGCGCGGGCGCGTGGTCGCGGTCGGGCCGACCGCGAGCCTCGACGTACCGCGTGGCACGCGTCGCGAGAGTCTCCGCGGCCGCTGGGCGATCCCCGGCCTCGTCGACATGCACGCGCACGTTGCGTTCGGGCCGGTGACGTATCGCGAGGAGCGGGGCATTCCGTCCATGACCCTGCACTACGACGCCGACGCCGCGCGCGCCATGGCGGGCGAACTGCTCCGCTGGGGTGTGACGACGATCCGGAACCCGGCGGGCCCGACGGCAAAGACGCTCGCGCTGCGCGACGACCTGCGCTCTGGCCGTCTGCAGGGCCCGCGAATGTACACCGCCGGGAACGTGATCGACCGGATTCCGTTCGCGGGCCTGAACACCGTCACGCGCGAACCCGAAGCCGTCGCCGCGGAGGTCCGGGCGCAGGCCGAAGCGGGCGTCGACTTCGTGAAGCTCTACGCCACCCTGACGCCGCCGATGGTGCGCGCGGGCGTCGAGGCCGCGCGGCGCGCGCACACGCCGACGATCCTGCACTCCTGGTTCACCGACTGGCGCGAGGCCGCGGAGCTCGGTGTCTCCAGCATCGTGCATGCGATGCCGATGTCGGCGAACCTGCTCGCGCCCGACCGCCGCGCCGCGTTCGCGCCGTACGCGATGACGCCGCAGGCGATGTATCGCTGGTTCGAGTTCGCGGATCTGGCGGGGCCGGAGATGACCGCGACCTACGCAGCGATGGCCGCGCGCGGCGTGAGCCACGATCCCACGCTGGTCGCGATCGAGTCGATGTTCTTCGGCAACGAGCCTCGCATCCGCGACAACCCCGAGATCGCGCGCATGCCGGAGTCGATGTCGCGCGACTGGCGTGCCGGCTTCTCGCTGACGACGACGTGGACCCCCGAGGACTACGCGCGGGCTGCAGCCGTGTTCCCGCGCGTGCTCGAGCTCGTGCGGCGGCTGCACGGGGCCGGCGTGCTGCTGACCGCCGGCAGCGATCTCGCGATGCCGTGGCTCGCGCCCGGCGCGAGCCTGCACCGCGAACTCGAGCTGCTCGCGGCCGCCGGGATTCCGCCGCTCGACGTGCTGCGGATCGCGACGGCGAACGCCGCACGCGCGCTCGGGCGGCCGGGCGACTTCGGCACGCTCACGCCGGGAGCGCGCGCGGATCTCGTGATCCTGCGTGCCGACCCGCTCGCGGACATCCGCAACACGCGCGCGATCGAGCGCGTGTATCTCGACGGGGTGCGCGTCGGAGAGGAGAGGCCGCCGCAGGATCGGTGACGTGACGGTGCTCGCGTCCACCGCGGTTGCGCGGCGCGCGTCCGCACGCTACGGTGCCGCCACCCGCGGAGCCCCGATGTCGAAGCATGCTCCACGACACCGCCGACACGATCACGCACGCTGCGTGAGCGATGCGCTGCGCGCCGCCGAGAAGGTGTGCGCGGATCGCGTCGTGCGCCTGACGCCGATCCGCCGCCAGGGACGGCCCAGGCGATAGAGCGCCGGACGTTGAGCGTTCCCCCTTCGGTCGACGGCTCGCGATGACGGAACTCGAGCATCGCGCGACTCGCGAGGCTTTCGTCCGGCCGCTCGTGCTCGAGCGCGTGCATGCCGACGTTGCGGGAAACCGCGTCGCGATCGCGGTCCTGCGGAAGCGGGTACCGCGCCGAAGTATCGAGGCGTCGCTGGATCGCAGTCACGAGGTGCCCATGAGCCGATTCCCTTCGCTGCCTGCAGCACCCGGCCTCGCCGACGTGTTCAGCGCCTTCCCGCGCGCCGTGTGGCCGCTCCTCGAGTATCACGACACGGTACTGCGCGGCCCGTCCCCGCTGTCCGTCGCCGAACGCGAGCTCCTGGCGGCTTACGTGTCCACGTTGAACGCATGCGCCTTCTGTGCGGGCGCACATCGGATCGTCGCCGAGGTCCATGGCGTGGATCCGAATCTGCTCGAAGGCCTGCTCGCGAATCCCGCCCATCCGGAGGTCGATCCGCGACTACGTCCGCTGCTCGATTACGTGCGCAAGCTGACGCTCGCGCCGTCGAGCGTGCGCGATGCCGATGCGGACTCGGTCTACGCCGCAGGCTGGACCGAGCAGGCGCTGTTCGACGCGATCAGCGTGTGCGCGCTCTTCAACTTCATGAACCGCATCGTCGAGGGCTGCGGGATCGTGACGACGCCGGAAGTGCAGGCGGAGCAGCGCGCCCGGCACACCCTGTTCCGCGACGATCCCGAAACGTACCGCAAGTTCGGTCGACGGCTCGGGCTGGCTCCGGAGGATCGGCGCGCGTAACGCGCTCGGGTCGCGCGCCGCGGGTTGACGCTGCCGCGCGCGTCCGCGACGATCCGCGCCGATGCCAGCCGCCACGCCACACCCCCATGAACGTGGGGGTCCGCTCATCCGCGTCCTCGTCGTCGAGGACGATCCCGCCGTACGCGAAAGTCTCGCCGCGCTCATCGCTGCGAGCCCGAGGATGTGCGTGAGCGGCGCCGTCGACTCCGTCGCGGCCGCGCTGTTCGCGCTGCGCAAGCCACACGACGTCGTGCTCGTCGACCTGCAGCTGCCGGATGGCAGCGGTATCGAGATCGTGCGCGAGGTCGCGCGACTCGGTCGCGCGAAGTCGCTCGTGATCACGGTCTTCGGCGACGAGGCGAACGTGCTCGGTGCGCTCGAAGCGGGCGCCGACGGCTACCTGCTGAAGGACTCCGGCGCGATCGACGAGTCGATCCTGCAGGTGATGCGCGGCGGGGCGCCGATGAGCCCTGCGATCGCGGCGCACCTGCTGCGGCGCTGGCGCGGCCCGGCGGCCACGAGTACGACGACACTGCCCGCGCTCGCGCCGCGCGAGCTGCAGCTGCTCGAATGCCTGTCGCGCGGCCTCAGCTATCGTGAAGCGGCCGAGGCGCTCGCGCTGTCGCCGCACACGGTCGGCGACTACGTGAAGGGCATCTACCGGAAGCTGTCCGTGAACTCCCGCGGCGAAGCCGTGTTCACCGCGATGCAGCGCGGCCTCATCCGGATGCCGGTGCCGTAGCGCCGCTCGCGGCCGCGCGCGGGATCGTCACGGCGATCGTCGTGCCGGTCGCGCGATCCGCTCCTGAACGCTCCGGTCCCTGCGGGCCGACCCCGCCCGTGCCTCGACCCGAGACGGAAGTACCGCCGCTCCGCGGGTGCGACGTGACGACCGCGTTGCCCCCGAGCTCCTGCGCGCGCCGCCGCATGTTCGCGAGGCCGCGGCCCCCGACGCGATCGCCGGGCGAGAACCCGCGACCGTCGTCCGCGATCGTCAGGTGCAGCGTGTCCGCGGTGCCGCGGACGTCCACCGCGATCCGCGTGGCCTCCGCATGCCGCACCACGTTGCTGCAGGCTTCCTGCAGGATGCGGAACAGCTGCAGCGTCTCGCGCGGGCCGAAGCCGTCGGACGCCGTCACGTCGACGTGCCACTCGAGCGCGACGCCGTGCTGCTTCAGCCACGGCTCGACGCGATGCCGGAACGTGCCGAGCGCCGTGCGCACGTCGCCGGTCACGCATTCATCGAGCGAATCGACGATCAGCCGCAGGTCGTGGAGGCTCGACTCCACGAGATCCGCGATCTCCGAGCCGCCCGCACCGCTGGCGCGCAGCTTCATCACGAGACCCGTGAGCTGGCCGCCGACGCCGTCGTGCACGTCGCGCATGATGCGCTGGCGTTCCGCCGCGAGCGCCCGATCGCGCTCGAGCGTGCGCAGCTGCTCGTAGCTCGCGGCGAGCTCCGCCTCGGTCTCGCGCACGCGCTGCGCGAGCGTTGCATGACTGCGCTCCAGTTCCCGCGCGCTCTCGACGTAGCGATGTCCGACGGCGACGACGAACGCGGACAGCATCGGCAGGCTCGCGAGCAGCGAATACTGGTAGTCGAGCGCATTCGACGTCCACATCGTCACGACGTCGTGTGCGACGAACGTGCACGCCATGCACAGGCAGCCGAGCATCCAGCCGGATCGCCAGCTGGGCAGCCGCCGCGCGACGGTGGCGAGCCGCCAGATCATCAGCGGCGCCACGCACGCGAACACCACGCGCAGCACCGCATAGCCTGCATCGATCGCGGTGAGCAGGTCGACGTTCACCCGCCACCAGTACGCGGCGAGCATCGGCGGGATCGCGAGCAGCAGCCAGCGATCGAACCGGTAGCGGCGATCGACGAGACGGTTCACGAAGCCGACGCAGCTGAGCAGGATGCCGAGGCTCGAACCGAAGACGAGCATCGCGCGCAGTTCGTCGGACTCCGGCCAGCGCGGCAGCAGCAGGTCGAGGTTGCGCAGGCCGCAGGAGGCGATCAGCGCGACGAACCACAGGAACACGCTCTCGCGGCGCAGTTGCGCATACACGAACAGGGCGAATGCGCCGAGCACCGCGAACAGCCCGTTGTAGACCCGCAGGATGTCGATGCTGGCGAACTCGATCCAGCGGGTGGAGCGCTCGAGCGTGCGGAGGGAGTCGACGTATACGCCGTGCACGATCCCGATGCCCGGGATCTTCTGCGCGACGATCAGCGTGACGTCGTTGCGGCCGGCACGCAGATCTTCCGGACGCACGCGGAACAGGGCGGGGTGGTAGCCGTTCGAGGCGATCGGCGGTGTGATGGAGCCGGCCTCGCCGACGTAGCGGCCATTGACGTACGCGGCGAGGCTGCTGTCGTAGGTCGGTACGAACACGCCGAGCGGCTCGGCCGGCACGACGTCGAGTTCGAAGGACACGCGGAACGCGCCGTACTCGCCCGGCGTGCCGGGCAGGTTACGGAATCGGCGCCAGTTCGCGAACGGCTGCCAGGCATTCTCATCGACCGCGGACAGCCGAGGGCTCGCGATGTGCTGCGCGTGCGCCGGTTCGAGGCGGGCCGCGGGATCGGGCGCGAGCGAGTGCAGGAAGAACAGCGCGAGCACCGCGAGTCCGGCGAGCGTGAACACCGGCAGCAGGATGCGCAGCAGCGGTGGAACGCCAGGCTCGCTCACGACGCGTCGATGCTCCTGCTGCATTACGTTAGCTGCGTCGCAGAGTACGCGATCCGCGTGCGGACTGAGTCACGAAGTGCGCGCGACCCCATGATCGTGGGATGCCGGCGTTTCGCGGCTTTACGGAATCTCGCGCCAGCCCGCGTCGGGCTCGAGAACGAACGAGGTTCCATTCATGCGTCGCGCCGTACTCTCACTCTCCGTCGCCGCCGTGCTCGCCGCGGGCTGCAGCGACGGGTCCGCCACCTTCCCGGCTCCGGGCCCCGTGACACCGCCGCCGCCGTCGGACACCGTGGCTCCGACCGCGCGATTCACGTTCCCGGCGATGCGGGCGTACACGTCGGCCGGCACGGTCCGCATCGCGGGCACGTCGGCCGACGACCGGGCCGTGACGTCCGTCAAGGTGAACGGGCAGGACGTCACGACCACGGACTCGTTCGCGACCTGGACGATCGACGTGACGCTCGCCGAGGGCAGCAACGCGATCTCGCTCGAGGCGAAGGACGCCGCGGGGAATACCACGACGGTCGCGACGTCGATCGTGCGTCGCGCGGAGATCGACAACGTCGCCGGCGGCGAAGCGGACGCCTCGGGCGGAAAGATCTACTTCGTGGACGCCGGCGGCAAGGCGATCCGCGTGCTCGACGTCGCCGACGGCGCCGTCTCGGACGTCGCGGACATCTCGCGCTTCAGCGGCGGGCTCGTGCCGCTCGATCTGGCGCTCGATCTCGCGAACAACCGCATCTTCCTCGGCGTGCGGCAGGCGGAGAACGACGGCAGCTCGACGGTCGGCGTGTGGGCGTACGATACGCAGCAGCGCACGTGGTCCGCGTTCTCGGACGCCACGCATCCGGCGAGCGGCGGCGGCCCGGCGCTCACCAATCCGAGCGATCTCGTGCTCGACTCGTCGCGCCAGAAGCTCTACGTCGTGGACTGGGTGAACGGCGTGTACTCGGTGAGCCTCGCCACCGGCGCTCGCAGCGTGCTCTCCAGCAACACGGTGCCGAACGCGACGAATGCGCTGTTCGCCGAGCCGATGGACGCGACGCTCGATGCCGGCACGGGCACGCTCTACGTCGTCGATCGTGGCACGCAGTCCGTATTCGGCGTTGACGTGACGACCGGCGCGCGGACGCTGATCTCGCGCACCGGCACGCAGTCGGGGTCCGGTCCGACGTTCGGGTATCCGCTCGCGATCGCGCGGCGCACGACGGACGGCCAGCTGTACGTGTTCGACGGCGCGTCCTCGAGCGGTCAGGCGCTGCTGCAGGTCGATCCGGTCACCGGCGTGCGTTCGGCGTTCCAGACGAACGCGATCGTGCCGCAGGGCGGCGCTTCCGACCTCTACACCTACGACGTGCGCGCGCTCGTGTACGCGAACGACGCGCTGTACTCGTTCGACACCGCACTCCAGGCGGTGACGAAGGCGGAATTCTCGCCGAACGTGCGCACGCGCGTGACGAACAACATGACGCCGCGCAATGCGGACCCGCGGGCCGCGTTCACGGCCCGCATCTTCGGCGGCAAGCCCTGGCTCGTGACGAGGGACGCGGAGCTCGTGGAACTGGATGCCGGCGGCGCCGCCCGCGTCGTCGCAGGGGCGAGCGTGACCGGCTCCGCGCCGGTGCTCGCGTACCTCCTCGCGCTCGATGCGCAGGCGAACGCCGCCTACGGGGTGACGTACAACGGCGTCTCCCAGATCTCGAAGGTCAATCTCGCGAATGGCGCGATCGCGGCGGTGCCGGACGGCACGGGCACGAACGGCGCGCCGGCGCTGGGCTACGTCTACGACCTCGTTCACGACGCGCAGGCGAACCGGCTGTACGCGCTGACGTCCGACGGCGTGTCTGCGATCGACCTGGCGACGGGCGCGCGCACCACGTGGACCTCGCCGGCGAGTTCGACGGCCGCCGGGCTGTCTTCGCCGCGGCAGATGGCGCTGGACAGGCAGGGCAGCCGGCTGCTGATCGCGGACGGCGACCGCGCGAACCTGATCGCCGTGGATCTGGCGACCGGCGCGTTCACCGCGTTCTCCGAGAGCGGTGCGAGCGGCCCGGCGATCACCTCGGCGACCGGCGTCGGCGTGGACGCGGCCGGCAACGTGTGGGCGATCGAGAATCGCGCGACGCTCTACAAGGTGGATCGCGCGACCGGCGCGCGCACGGACGTGTCGTCGCGGCTGCCGGGCGGCACGGGCGCAGGCGTACGGTTCCCGGTGCAGTGGGGCGCGGTGCGCGTGGACGGCGAGGCGGTGTACGTCGAGGACAACCGCGGCACGTTCACGCAGGTGAACGTGGCGAACGGCGAGCGCGTGTTCGTGTATCGCTCCGGCGGCAACGACAACTGAGCGGACGCACCGCCCGTGGCGGGCAGCGCGCGGCTCCGCGAGGGGCCGCGCGCTGAACTCGCCGCCGCGCACCTCGAAGATCCACGTCGCGCCCGCGTCCTCCGGGCGAAACGTGCCCGAGAACGCCGTCCCGCTCACGCGGGTGGATCCCGCGACGAATACGGTGCGGCGCCAGCACGCGGGCGGCGAGCATGCGGACACGATGCGCGCGGCGTTCGGCTCCGCGTGGATCGTCGATGCGCCGGAAGGAGAGATCTGGCGCGTGGACGCGAAACGCGTCGCTGCGGGTGTGCGGTAGCCCGGCCGCGGAAGGATTCCGGCGGGCGCACAGCGGGAGATCGCTCGCGGCCGCCCCATCGCACGCGTTTGCGTGCGTCGCGGACCCACGTAGACTGTCGCCGGGTCCTCACGCGGCCGGTCGCCATGCCACGCACGAAGAAGCCCGTTCCCAGCGGCCTTGCGGACGCAGCACGCGCCCAGCCGGGGGACGATGCGACGAGCACGCTCGGCGACCGCGTCTACCGTTCGCTCAGCAGCGCCATGACGATGGGTCGTCTCGCGCCGGGCCAGGTGCTCACGATCCGCGCGCTCGCATCGGCCTACAGAACGAGCCGCATGCCCGTACGCGAGGCGCTGCTGAAGCTCGCGGCGCAGGGCGCGCTCGAGGTGCTCGATTCCGGATCGGTGCGGATGCCGACCCTCTCTGCGGCGCGCTACCACGAACTCACCCAGGCGCGCGTGCTCGTCGAATCGCAGGCGGCCGCGGAAGCCGCCACCCATGCGACGCCCACGGACGTGAAGGTCGTGCGCGAGTTGAACGAGCGCTGGGAACGCGCGATGCGGGAAGGCCAGCTCGACGCCGTGCTCGCGAGCAACTTCGAACTCCACTTCCACGTGTATCGCCTCGCGCGCAGCGACACGCTCCTGCGGCTGATCGAGATCCTGTGGATGCAGGCGGGGCCGTACGTCGCGAAGACGCTGGGAATCGCAATGGTCGCCCGCAGCCAGGGCAGCTCCGATCGCAAGACGACGCACCGCCGGCTGGTCGACGCGCTCGCCTCGCGCGATGCGAACGCGGCGCGCGAAGCACTTGCCGCGGACATCCGCGGCGGTTTCGAGATGTTCGAGTCCTTCGAACGCAGCCTGGGCGCGTCCCTGAGCAGCTTCCTCGGCGACGCCGAGGGTTCGCGTGCAGCGCTGCTCGACGGCGCGCCCGCAGGCAGATCCCGCGGCAGCCGGCGGCGATCGCGCGGCCGGGGCTGAGATCCGCGGGCCGAGGCTCGTCCCGGGCTCGGCCGTCCGCTCCTTCTCCACGCCGCTGTGACATTACGAAATGTCATGCCAGAATGGCGCCGGTCGCGGGAGAGGGTGTCGATGAAGCGCAAAGTGGTCCTGACCTGCGCGGTGAACGGCAACGCGCCGCTGCACCCGAAGTACCCGTACACCTATCCGGTCACGCCCGCGCAGATCGCGGACGCGGTCGCGGATGCGGCGGCGGCCGGTGCGAGCGTCGCGCACATCCACGTGCGCGATCCGCGCACGGGCCACGGCAGTCGCGACGTCGCGCTGTTCCGCGAAACGGTCGACCGCATCCGCCAGCGCGGCACGGACATCGTCATCAACCTCACCGCCGGCTCGGGCGCGCTCTTCCTGCCCGATCCGGAAGACGAGAGCCGCGCACTGCCGGAGAGCGACGTGATCGGCGTGGAGGAACGCGTCGCCCACCTGAAGGACTGCCTGCCGGAGATCGCCTCGCTCGACGTCACGACGGGCAACCAGGTCGAAGGCGACATGGAGTTCGTGTACCTGAACACGACGCGCACGCTGCGCGGCATGGCGCGCCGCTTCCAGCAGCTAGGCGTGAAGCCGGAGCTCGAGACGTTCAACAACGGCGACGTGCTGTTCGCGAACCAGCTCGTGGCGGAAGGCCTCGTCGATGGACCGCCGCTCTACCAGATGGTGCTCGGCGTGAAATGGGCTTCACCCGCGGACACGCGCACGATGCTCTACCTGCGCGACCTGCTGCCGCCCGGTGCGGTGTGGGCGAGCTTCGGGCTCGGTCGCCAGCAGATGCCGATGGTTGCGCAGTCCGTGCTGCTCGGCGGGAACGTGCGCGTCGGCCTCGAGGACAATCTCTACCTCGAGCGCGGGAAGTTCGCGACGAACCCGCAGCTCGTCGAGCGCGCGCGGCGGATCATCGAGGACGTCGGCGAAGCGGTCGCGACGCCCGCCGAGACGCGCGGGATGCTGAAGCTGCGCAACTGCGGCTCGATGCCGGTCGTCGCGGCCTGAGCTGCGCACGCGCGGGCGACCGCAGCGAGCGGTCGCCGCGCGCGTGGAGCGGGCCGCATCGCTGCGGCCCGCGTCACCTCACCAGCTCGTCCGGAGCGTCACGCCGACGGTGCGCGGACGCACGGTCCACTGATACTGGCCACCCAGCGACACCGGCCCGATCAGCTGTGCCTCGGAGGCGCTCGTGCGCCCCTGCGAGTCGAACAGGTTCGTGCACCAGGCGACGAACTCGATGCTGCCGAACTGCGTGCCCACGCGGAGATCGGCGGTCGTGTATCCGCCGAAGCGGCTCCCGGCCTTCCCGAAGCTGGTCCACTGCTTGCCCACGTGGTTGCCCGAGAGCCGCAGGTACGAGCCGCGTCCGAACGCCGGGAACGAGAAGTCTGCGTACGCGGACGCCTGGCGCGTCGGCGAAGAGGGCAGCGCGTCGCCGCTCTTCACGTCGAGTGGACCCGTGGCGGTCACGAGGCCCGGCACGTCCTCCTTCACTTCGTTCTTGCTGAGCGTGAGCGAGCCGCCGAGCTGCACGCGCTCGGTCGCCTTCACGTCCGCCTGCAGCTCGACGCCATACGGCTTCGCGCGGCCCGCGTTGCCCGTGTAGTTGCCTATGTTGTTCTGCAGGTCGATCTGGATGTTCTTCCAGTCGATGTAGTACGCGGTCGCCGCGTAGGAGAGGCGGCCGTCGAGTCCACGGCCCTTCACGCCGACTTCGTAGTTCCAGAGGCTGTCCGAGCCGTACGTCGGCGGCGTCTGCCGCCCGCCGACACCCGAGGTCGAGTTGATGCCGCCGATGCGGAAGCCGCGCGCCGCGGCGACGTAGAACGTCGCGTCGGGCGTGGGTCGGTACGAGAGCGAGACGTGCGGCGTGAACGGCTTGCTCGTGTCCTTGAACGGTACGTTCGTGTAGGCGGCCGGATCGACGGTGAACACCGGAATCCAGCCGCCCGTGACGACGTCGAAGTCGAGCTTCGTGCGCGACGCGCGTGCACCGAGCGTGAGGTCCCAGGCATCCGCGAACGTGTACGTGACCGAGCCGAACGCCGCGATCTCCTCCTGCGTGCCGGTCACGGTAGCGTCCACGATGTTCGGTCCGCCGACGAACGGGGTCACGAGATCGGACGCGTTCTGCTGCGAACTCGGGTTGTCCGCGTGCAGGTAGAACGCGCCGACCGTCCACTTCAGCGGACCCGAGCCCGTGGACGCGAGCCGGAACTCCTGCGTGAACACGTCGTTGTTCGCGTAGTAGAGGAACGTCGCCGGACCGTTGATGAACGGCGGATTCTGCGCGGGATTGAAGATCACGAAGTTCAGGAACGTCGTCAGCGGCACGAAGCCGTACGTGACGCCGTCCAGGCGATAGCGGCGCTCGTGATACGTCGTGGAAGACAGCAGCGACATCGCGCCGAGCTCCCAGTCGAGCGTCAGGTTCGCGAGCGCGTTCCGCGTGCGGTTGCCCATCGGGTTGATGCCGTCGGAAACGAACGAGTCCGGACGGCCGCTCGGGCCGCCGTCGTACAGGCTCTCGAAGCCGGAGCCGTCCTCGGAGACCTGGTACGCGACGGACAGGTCGGCGGTCAGACGGTCGGACGGCTTGTAGCGGAGCTTGAGGCGTCCGCCCTTCGTATCGGTGTCGTTGACGTTGTTGCGGCCGGAGAACAGATCGTTGACCCAGCCGCCCTCGCGGAACTTCCACACCGATGCGCGCAGCCCGAGACGCTCGTCGACGAGCGGCAGGTTCAGCGTGAACGTGCCGCTGTAGAGCGCGTCCCCGCCCTGGATGGAGCCGGCATTCAACTCGCCGGTCGCGGTGACCTTCGAGAGGTCCGGCGCATTCGTCACGTAACGGATTGCGCCGGAGAGAGAGCCGGAACCGAACAGCGTCCCCTGCGGGCCGCGGAGCACCTCGACGCGCGCGACGTCGACGACGCGCAGATTCGTCGTGCCGGCGCCCGCGGCGCCCGGATCGATCGGAATGTCGTCGTACAGCAGCGACACCGTGCCCTGCTTGAGGCCGTTGCCGGTGCCGGTCGCGATGCCGCGGATCACGAGCACCGACTGGTTCGGCGACGTGCCGGGGTTCGAGAGACCCGGCGTGTTCGAGATGATGTCCTGCAGCGAGACTGCGCCGCGGCGCTGCAGATCCTCGGCGGTCTCCGCGACGATGCTGCCGGGCACGTCCTGCAGGCGCTGCTCGCGTTTCGTCGCGGTCACGACGATCTCCTCGAGCGTGCCGGCCTGCGGGGCGGAATCCGCAAGCGCTGCGGTCGCGGTCATGAGTCCCGTGACGAGCGCGCAGCCTGCGCTCCGGGTCGGGTCGATCTTCATCCGTGGTTCCCCCTTGTGGCGATCGTGGACGGCGGACGACGCGGCAGTCGCGTCGCACCTCTTCATCGGCGAAGTCATCGAACCAGCGGCGCGGGCGCGGGCGAGCCTTCGGTGTGCGGCAGCACCTCCTGCAGCAGCGCCTGCAGGAAGCGGCCGGGCTCCTCGAGCATCACGAAGTGCGCGCTGCGTTCGAAGGACACGAACTTCTTGGACGGCGCGCGGATCGAGTCGAAGTAGCGCCGCGCGGTGACGTACGGCGTGAACAGGTCGTACCGGCCCATCAGGAACACCATCGGCACGCGGAACTCGGGGCCGAGCGACTGCAGGTTCTCGCGGCGACGCTGCAGATCCGCGAACAGCGTGCTCCCGACACGACCTTCCGCGTCCTGCCACGCCGCGAGGTTCGCGGCGGTGTACTCGGGCGCGAGCAGCGGCACGCTGTACATCAGCTGGAAGTCCGAGTGGCCGTACCACAGTCCGTACTTCACGGCGATCGAGCGCACTTCGCCCGCCTTGCGGAAGCCGGCCTCGCTGTCTGGATCCGGATCCGGATACGGCGCGAGCGCCTGCAGTGCGGCGACTGCGTCCGCATCGCCCGCGCGTCGTGCGGCGGCCAGCGTCTCGGAGTACACGTCCGCTTCCGCGTCGAGCCGCACGAACTGACCGACGCCCGCGTACACGCTCACCTTGTCGGGGATGCGCTTGACGAGATGCGTGCCGACGATCGTGCCCCACGAGAAGCCGAGCACCGCGACCTTGTCCTTGCCGAAGCGGGCACGGAGCTGATCCACGAGTTCCGCCGCGTCGCCGACGACGCGATCGACGGTGAGCGAGGCCTGCAGTGCCGCCGGCATCGGGCCATCGGCGTTCTTGCCCGCGCCGCGCTGCTCCCACTGCACGACCGTGAAGAAGTCCTCCCACGGACTCTGGAAGGACCACGCGAACGGGAGCAGCGGCGTGCCCGGCCCGCCGTGCAGCACGAGCAGCACGGGATTCGCGCGATTGCGGCCGCGGATCGAGATCCACTGCTTCACGCCGCCGAGCTCGACCTGGCGCAGCTCGTCGATGCCTTCGGGCGTTGCGATACGTCGCACTCCCGCGACGATCTCGAGTGCACGGGCGCGATCGAGCGTGGTCTCGGGTGGCGTCGGTGCCTGAGGTGGCGGTGACGGCGGCGACGGATCTGCGGCCAATGCACTCGCTGCGGGGAGTACGAGCAACGCAGCGCGGGCGAAGTGCGCGAGGGCGCGCGTGAACGGTGTCATCGATGCGATCTCCGCGCGGGGCACAGGGAGTGATTCAGTCCGGAATCGCGATGCGCGTGGCGGCGCCGCTGCGCGTGTCGAGCTCGAGCGCGTCCACGATCTCGGGGCGCAGTTCGTTCCACTCGAAGCGCACGGGCTTGAGCTGCTGCCGGCCGACGAGCTGCACCGCCTGGTCCGACGAGTTCGGCGACGATGCGTCGTCGCTGGTGCCCGGATTCTGGTACGAGTACGAGCGGATGCCGGTCGGGCCGAAGAGATCGAGACGCATCATGCGCGTGCCGACGATCGCAACGCGCTCGCCGTTCGCGGCGCGCGGTCCGTAACCGACCGCGAGCAGCGTGACCGGGCACAGCAGCTCGTCCGCCGCGCAGTCGGGCCAGCGCTTCGGATCGGGATTCGGGCCGGCGCCCAGCATGCCGCCGGACATCGGCACGGTGCGCGCGCCGGCCTGCAGGCGGAATTCGTCGCCGTACGTACGTGCGAGTCCGCGCGGCGCTGCGCGCAGACGGGCGGTCGCAGCGACGATCGCAGCGCGCGCCTTCGCGACGAGCTCCGGCGGCGCGGGCTCGCCGCGCAGGATCGCGGCACTCAGCGCAGCACCCTCCTCCGGGACCAGAACGTCGCGCAGTGCTTCGCGCCAGTACACGTACTTGAGCGCCGCGGACGACGTGCGATCGAGGCGGCCATCGAAGCGCAGCAGGCCGCGTGCGAAACGAGCGGTGTCGCCGCGAAGGCGCGGGCCCGCCGCCACCGATGCGCGCACGAGCGCAACCCATTGCGATGCGTGGACGACGCCGGTGTCCATCGCGAACGCGCGCGCTTCGTCGGCCGATACGCGGCCGGCGGCGGCGAGCAGAGCCGCGAAGCGCAGCGTCCTGTCGTTCGCGCGATCGGGCGGGATCCAGCCTTCCGTGAGCAGGTACTCCGGCCGCCCGAGCGTCTCCGGCGGGCGCTCGGGGAACATGAATCGCGGATCGACGTTGTTGTTCTGCAGGTAGCCGGCGGCCGGCGAGCGGATCGTGACGAGATCCGATGCAGGGTGGATGCCGGTCCACGCGTGCGCGGAATCGTTGCCCGGGACCGCGCGCGTCCAGTCGAGTGCGGGATCCGGGCGACGCGGCGCGGTGCCAGCGTGCACGAAGATCGCGTTGCCGGCGCGATCCGCGGCAGTCACGTTCTGGATCAGCGTGCCGCGAACGTCCAGTGCGCGCGCGAGCTCGTCGACGGTGCGCGCGCGGCTCATCCGGTACGTCGCTTCGTGAATGCCTTCGAGGTGCTCGACGTACGGCGTGCTGACGATCCAGACTTCGTCGTCGTTCGCGGCGACGACCGGTGAGTACACGCCGTTGTGGTCCGTCCAGGCGGCGTCCACCACCACGGGTGTGCGCCCCTTCACCTCGATGGTGATGCGTCGCGTGTGGATCGGGCGCTCGGCGCCGTCGTACAGGTAGGCGTTCGCGCCCTTCGCGGTGCGGCGCACGCGGTAGCAGTCCGCGACGTCCGGGGAGCCCGTCGTGAAGGCCCAGCCGACGTTCGCGTTCCGCGCGACGACGAGCAGCGGTCCCTGTGCGAAGCCGGCGGACTCGAGCATGGGCGTGTGCAGGCGGTACTCGTAGACGAAGCGGCCGTCGATGCCGCCGTGCGGATCCGAGAGCAGGATCGCGCCGCCCGTGTCCGTGCGGCTCGGCAGCAGCACCCAGCCGTTCGAGGCGCCCGCGGGTCCGGACGACTGCGGAGGCGCGGCCGTGGCGGGCGACGTGTCCGTCGCCGGCAGTGTCGGTACGAACGGGACTGCACCGCTGCGCTGGCAATCCTGCAGCCCGATGCCCGCCCAGTAGGACTGCCACACCTCCGAGTGCGCCGTCGCGACGAGATCCGCGACCGTGAGGTCCCTCGGGCGCCACGCGGGGACCCGCTCCGGATGCGCGGCCATGTACGCCTCGACGCCACGCACGTACGCCGCGTAGTTCGCACGCACCTCGGGATCCAGGCGCGAGGCCGCTTCGCGCCCCTTCTCGGGCAGCATCCAGAGTCGACTGCGATGGTCGAGTGCGACGAGTTGCTCGACGGATGCCGCGATCGGACGCATCGGCACAGGAATGTCCCGTGCCGAAAGCGACTGCGCGAGCTCACCGCGAGCCGCGAGGATCGAGAACAGCACGCGCTCGAGCCGGTCGCTCGCGATCGAGTGCCCGAGACCGAACCACGCGTCCTCGGTCGTCGCCGCGTACACGTGCGGAACCCCCCAGCCGTCGCGGAACACCGCGACGCGGCCCGGCGGCACCGACGGCGCCGCCTGCGCAGCGCATGCCGCGAGCAGCAGTACGGCGGGCGTCCAGCGGAGCGGGTTCCGGCTCATGCAGTCGAGGTCCGCGCGAGAGGGTGTCTTTGACATTACCACTTGGCATGACAAAATGACACGCAAGGACCGCGAGCCGGAGCGACGACGTGGACGTAACCGAGCGGCGCGTGCTCGTGACCGGCGGCGCAACGGGCCTCGGGATCGCGATCGCGACCGAGTTCGCACGCACCGGCGCCCGGGTGTGGATCGTGGACTCGAACCCCGAGTCGCTGGCACGCGCGCTCGCCACCCATCCCGAGCTGAACGGCGAGGTCGCGGACGTCGCGAGCGAACCCGACGTCGTGCGTACGTGCACGCGCGCGGCCGCCGAACTCGGGCCGCTCGACGTGCTCGTGAACAACGCGGGCATCGCCGGTCCCGCAGGGCCGGTGGAAACGCTGGGCATCGACGACTGGAACCGCACGCTCGCGGTGAACGCGACCGGCATGTTCCTGTTCTGCCGCGCACTCGTGCCCGCGATGAAGGAGCGTCGCTCCGGCTCGATCGTGAACATCTCGACCGCGAGCGTGCGCACCGGCCTGCCGAATCGCACCGCGTACGTCGTGTCGAAGTACGCGGTCCACGGCCTCACGGCCAACCTCGCGCGCGAACTCGGCCCCTGGGGAATCCGCTGCAACGCTCTGCTCCCGGGCCTGCTCGACACCCCGCGCGGTCGCGGGCTCGTCGAACGCCACGCGGCGGCGCAGGGCTCGACGGTGGCGGAAGCCGAAGCTGACATGCTGCGATACATTTCGATGCGGACGTGGATCGCACCTGCAGAGGTCGCAGCGATGGCGGTGTTCCTGGCTTCGGACGCGGCTCGCCACGTCAGCGGACAGTTCGTCGGCGTGTGCGGCAACGCGGAGTGGGAGGGGTGAAGCTCGCGCGCGCGGTCGGGCGCTGGGGGCTCTTCACGACCGGGTTCGGGTGCATCGTCGGATCCGCCTGGGTCGTCGTGCTCGGCGACTGGTTCGCGGCCGCGGGCCCGGGCGGCACGCTCGTGGGCCTCGCGGCCGGCACGCTCGTCGTGCTGGCGATCGCGGCCGCGTACGCAGAACTGGCCTCGCGCATGCCGGTCGCGGGCGGGGACTTCGAGTACGTGCGGCGCGTGTTCGGCCCCGGTCCGGCGTTCGCGGTCGGCTGGTTCACGCTGCTCGCGCTCCTCTCGGTCACCGCGTTCGAAGGCATCGCGCTCAGCTGGATGCTGAGCACGTTGCTGCCGCCGCTGCGTGGCGACACGCTCTACGTGCTCTTCGGACAGCCGGTGACCTCGGGCGATCTCGCGATCGGCCTCGCCGGCGTGGCCGCCGTCGGGCTGTTGAACTACCGCGGGGTGGGGCTGGTCGCGCGACTCCAGGTCGTCGTCACGTTCGCATTCCTCGCCGTCGCGTGCGCGGTGATGCTCGCCGGGCTCGGAATGGGTACGGCGTCGCCGCTGGCCGATGCGTTCGTGCCGACGAAGCCGCAGCCGTGGTGGCACGGCGCGCTGTGGGTGCTGTCGCTCGCGCCGTTCATGCTGAACGGCTTCCAGTCGATCCCGCAGCTCGCCGAGGAGCGCGCGGCCGGTGTCGACACGCGCACGGTCGCGAACGCGATGTACGCGGCGATCGTCGCGTCCGCGCTCTTCTATGGGGGCATGGTTCTCGCCGCCGGCACCGCGACGGATTGGAGAACGCTGCCTGCCGCGTCGCTGCCTGCGGCGGCGGCCTTCGAAGACCTGGTGCCCGGCGGCACCCTCGTGACCGCGCTGCTCGTCGCGGCGACCCTTTCGATCCTGAAGACGTGGAACGGCATCGTCGTGTGGGCCGCGCGACTCGCGCTCGCGCAGGCGCGCGTCGGCTTCCTGCCGCGGACGCTCGCGGCCGTGCATCCGCGCTACGGTTCGCCCGCGCACGCCGTGATCGCGATCGTCTCGATCGGTGCGCTCGGCGTCCTGCTCGGTCGCGGCGTGGTGCTGCCGCTGCTCGGGATGACCTCGATCTGCGGCGCGTTCGTCATGGGTCTCGTGTGCGCGGCCGCCCTGCGCGCGCGGCGCGCTGCGGCGGAGTCGACCGAGATCTATGCCGTGCCAGGCGGCGCGCTCGTACTCGGCGCGGGGATGATCGGTGCGATCGCGATGGCCGCGGTCGCGCTCGGCGATGCGCTGTTCGGCGGTGCGCCGGGCGGGCGCCTGCAGTGCGCCCTCATCGTCGTCTGGGCGGGCGTCGGAGTCCTCGCGTGGCGAGTGGCGACGCGCCCGGGTTCGGGCCGGGGGGCGGGCGCGGTCGGTGGCATCGGCGTGCTGGCAATCGCGCTCGCACTGACGATCGCGCCGACCCGCGCCGTCGCGAACGAGGGCGATCGCACGATCGACTTCACGACGCGGGAAGGCACGTGGATGTCCGTGAGCGCGCCGCCGGCCGCGGACTGGCTCGCGTTCGATCTGCTCGGGCACGTGTACCGCGTGCCGGCGAGCGGCGGCGCGGCCGAGTGCCTCACGCAGGACAGCGGACGCGCGCTGAACTACCAGCCGGTGGTCTCGCCCGACGGTCGCACGATCGCATTCGTTTCCGACCGCGGTGGACAGGACGCACTGTGGGCGATGAACTCGGACGGGTCGTCGCCGCGTCTCGTGTTCCAGGATGCGAACAGCCGGATCGCGCAACCCGCGTGGTCGCCCGACGGGCGTGCTCTCGTCGCAGTGCGCAACTTCGCGACGGCGCTCGGAATGTGGCGGCGGAGTGCGCGGCTCTGGCTGTTCCCGCTCGACGGCGGTGCCCCGCGCGAGCTCGTCGGCGACACGCAGCGTCAGTACTACGCGCCGGCATTCTCGCCGGACGGTCGCTACGTGTACCTGCACTCGTCCGCGTACACGGGCAGCCGCTTCGGTACGGAGGCGGCATTCGATCTGCGGCGACTGGATCTGCGCACCGGCGAGATGGAAGTGATCGCGAAAGCCGCGCCGGGCGCGGCGCGGACGGATGCGATCGTGAGCGACGCCAGTGCCGTGCCGCCGCGCACGCCGAACGTGATGGCGCCGCTGCCTTCGCCGGACGGACGCTGGCTCGCCTACGCGCGGCAGATGCCGGACGAGACGGTCGAGTACCGCGGGCACGAGTACGCGCCACGCACCGCGCTGTACCTGCGCGATCTGCGCGACGGTTCGGACAGGCGGCTGCTCGACCGCATCGACACGGACATGTCCTACAGCCACGCGATGTACACCTCGCGCCACGTTCCCGGCTACGCGTGGCGCGGCGATTCGCGCGCGCTGCTGCTCACGCTGGACGGCGGACTCGCGCGCGTGAACGTCGGCGACGGCGCGATCGAGCGGATCCCGTTCGAAGCGCGCGTGCGACGCACCGCAGCGCCTCAGGCGAGGCCGCGTGCGACCATCGACGACACGCTGTTCGAGTCGCGATTCCCGCAGTGGCCGACTGCGGCTCCGGGTCGGAGCGCGGTCGCATTCGTGGCGGTCGGGCGCGTGTGGGTCCAGCCGACGCCGGACGCGGCACCGCGACGAGTCACGCGCTCGACGGGCGACGAGTTCGAGTTCACGCCCGCGTGGAGCCCGGACGGTCGGCGCGTCGCCTACGTCACGTGGTCGCGCTCGGCCCGCGGACATCTGTGGATCGCGGACGCCAGCGGTCGAGGACCGCCGCGCCGGGTCACGCAGGTCGCAGGCGAGTACCTGAATCCGGCGTGGAGCCCGGACGGTCGCACGCTCGCGTTCACGCGCGGACCGGGTCCGGTGTTCCGACAGAGCCCGAACGGCTGGGCCGCGCCGACGGGCTGGCAGATCGCGACGATCGACGTGCGCGGCGGCGAAGCGCGACGCGTCGCGGACACGCTCGTGCCGCAGCGGCCGACCTTCGGTGCGGACGGTCGCATCCGGTTCCAGGACGTCGTGACGGCGCCGCCGACCGGCATGGTCCGCGTGCCGTATCCGGACCGCGCACTGCTCGAGCGGCGTGTGTTCGTGCGCTCGGTCTCGCCGCAGGGTGGCCCGACGCAGGACCATGTGTCCCTGCCGTTCCTGCTGGACATGTTCGCTCCGGACGGTGGCAACGACGCGGTGCTCTCGCCGGACGGCCGGTACCTCGCGTGGCAGAGCGCGCAGCGCATCTGGGTGCAGGCAATGGATGGATCGCGGCCGCCGGTGCGCGTCGACATCCTCGGCGCTGCACGGATCGCGGCCGGCGACGGCATCTTCCACCGGTGGGTCGATGCGAACGTGCTGGAGTTCGCCGACGGGCCTCGCTACGTGCGCTTCGACGTGCGCACCGGCGAGCGCGCCGAGCGCCCGCTGCGGCTCGCGCTGCCGAAGCCCCGGTCCGAGCGCCGGCTCGCATTCACGAACGCGCGCATCGTCACGATGGCGGGCGACCGCGTGCTCGAGCGCGCCACGCTCGTCGTCCGCGGTGCCCGCATCGAGTGCGTCGGCGAGTGCCCGCTCGATGCAGTCGAGCGCGTGATCGATGCGAGCGGACGCACGATCGTGCCCGGCCTCATCGACCTGCACGAGCACACGACGGCGATGCCGTTTCCGGCGAGCGTGGTGCCGCAGCGTCCGACGGAGTTCGCGGTGTCGCTCGCATACGGCGTCACGACGATCCTCGATCCGGCAGGAAAGTCGAGTACGTCGTTCCCGCTCGCCGAACTCGTGGCCGCGGGGCTCGTGACCGGACCCCGCGTCTACACGAGCGCCGAGATCGTGCGCAGCTGGGGCGACCAGGCGCCGATCGAGTCGCTCGACGATGCGCGTCGCGAGGTCGCGCGGCGCGCGGACTGGGGCGCGCTCGTGCTCAAGAACTACCGGCAGATGCGGCGCGAGCAGCAGGCGTGGCTCGTCGAAGCGGCACGCGAGCGGGGCGTGGGCGTCACGAGCGAAGGCGGTTCGCTCGAGACGTTCGTCGGGCAGGCGCTCGACGGCCAGAGCGGCATCGAGCACCCGCTGATGTTCCTGCCCGCGCGCAGCGACATCGCGCGGCTGCTCGCCGCGACCGGCGTCGTGTACTCGCCGACGCTGCTCGTCGCGGGGCACCCCGAGGGAGCGGGCGCGTACCTGCGCGGCCGGCACGACTTCGAAGCGGACACGAAGTACCGGCGCTTCCTGCCCGATGCCGCGGAGCGTGCCCGCGCGCAGGGCGCGGTGCCGCGGAATCTCCGCGACTTCGCCTTTCCGATCCAGGCGGAGACCGTCGCCGACGTGATCCGCGCAGGCGGCTACGCAGGAATCGGCGAGCACGCCGAGCAGCCCGGACTCGGATCGCTGTGGGAAGTCTGGGTCTACGGTCGCGCGCTTCGCCCGATCGAAGCGCTGCGGATGGCCACGCTCTACGGCGCGCACGCGCTCGGTCTCGAACGTGAACTCGGATCGCTCGAGCCGGGAAAGCTCGCCGATCTCGTGGTACTCGACGCCGACCCGCTCGCGGATCTGCGGAACCTTGAGAAGATCGCGTACGTGATGCAGGCCGGCGTGCTGTACGACGCCGGCACGCTGGATGCGACGTGGCCGGAGGCGCGGCACTACTAGTTCGCGCAGAGGGGCCGTGCGGCCGACGGTCGTCGGCTGGAGTACTCTCCGCCGCATGAGTCCCGCTGCGAGCCCCGATGCGGGTCACTGGCACCCATGGTCGCCGGAGGAGCGCGAGAGCTTCTTCGCGGCGATCGCGCGTCACCGTCGCGCGGCGTGGCGCGTCACGCTCGCGTGCGCGGTCGGGTATGCGCTGCTGAGCGCGGTGGTCGCGGTGCTGCTCGCGCCGCTGCTCTGGAGCGTGCCGGGCCTGCTGTTCGACGTCGTGAACCTCGTCGTGCCCGCGCCGGATCTGCTCGGCTGGGCCGCGCGGTTCGTGAGTCCACTGTTCGAGGACGCACCGGTACCGCCTCTCGAAGTGGTGCGCATCCTGCTCGTCGCTGCGGCGCCCGGGCTGCTCGCGATGCTCGTGCTCGCGTACTCGTTGTCGCGCGTGCTCGCGACGTCGCCGCTGTTCGCGGGCGCAGGGGTGGGTGCGCGCGCGCCCGCCGCGCTCGCGCTCGCCGAACAGCGGATCGCGAACGTCACCGAGGAGATGGCGCTCGCCGCCGGCCTGCGCGCGCCGCGCTTGCTGATCGTGCCCGGCGGCGTGAACGCTGCGGTCGCGGGCACGGATGCCGACCCGATCGTCTTCGTCGGCGAGCAGCTGCTCGAAACGCTGAACCGGGCGCAGATGCAGGGCGTGCTCGCGCACCTGATCGGCTCGCTCGCGGACGGGGATCTGCGCATCGGGCGCCGTACGGCGACCACGCTTGCGCTGTTCGCGGTGATCGCGCGCTTCAGCGGCGGATTGAACGATCCGGATACGTTCCGCCGCACGCTCTCTCTATGGCGCGTGTTCGTACGGCCGACCGCGGCGAACACCGCGGCACTGCTGCGCGCGCTCGCCGATCCGTTCGACGACGAAGCGCTGCCGAAGGATGCGGGAGCGACCGGCGGCAGCGCCGGTGCCGAGACGCCGGCGAGCGCGGCCGCCGCGGTCACGAGCGCTGCCGGCGGCAACACGCCGAACACGCTCACGTGGCGTCAGTGGGCCGCGATGCCGCTCGCGGGCCCGCTGATCATGACCGGCTTCTTCGGCGGTCTCGTCAGTCAGTTCCTGCTCGGCCCGCTCGTGTCGCTCGCGTGGCAGCAGCGCAAGTACATGGCGGACGCGACGGCCGTGCGTCTCACGCGGGATCCGGACGCTCTCGCAGGCGCACTCGTCGCGATGGGCCGCGCGCGCACCGGTCTGCCCGCGTGGGCGACGCATCTCGCGGTCGCCGGTGCGGGTCCCTCGCGCGGTGGGCTGTTCGGCGGAACGATCGTCGACATCTTTCCTTCTCTCGCGCGCCGCGGTCGTGCGCTCGTGAAGCTCGGCGCGAGCGTGGCTCCGACGGAGGACGGGCCGCGACTCGCAGGGGCGAAGCTCGTGCTGGTCGTGGGTCTGTTCGCTATCGCCGGCGCACTGATGTGCGTGGTGGCGGTGCTCATGGTCGGCGTGTCGCTGGCGCTCTCGATGCTGTTCACCGGACTGCCGGTGGCGCTGCTGCACGCGCTGCTGCGCGCGATCGGGCAGTGAGGCGGCGGAGCACACCATGCCCATGGTCACGCATCGCGCCGCGAGCGACAGCAGCACCCGCCGCGCTGGACGGCTCGAATCGCGTCGAAGCACAGCGAAGGACGCCGGCACGAAGGTATCGCGAGAGACACGTCTCGTCCCGAGACGCCGGTCGAGCGCCCGGTACGGCGCGAAGCGTTCGACGATCGCCGCGATGCGGGAGTGCGATCCGGAGGTGGTCCGCGTCGAGCCGGAGGGATTCCCGACGAGCGGCACCTGGCGCGGCATCGATGCGGTGCACGAGCACGTGGCCCTCGGCCGGGGCTCATGGGCCGAAGGGAGTTGCGACCCGGAGCAGTACCTCGTGAACGGCGACAAGGTCGTCGCGTACGTGCACGCATGCGTGCGTCTGCACGGAGCGAACGACTGGATCGATGCGCGCTTCGCGGACGCGTTCGAGTTCCGCGACGGCAGGATCGTGTTCTATCGGACGGTCGCGGCGCGGGCGGAGGCGCTCAGGTAGGCGGGCCTGGACGCCGGGTCGGCGGCAGTGCCGCGGACGTAGTCGTCATGCGTGCACCGGCACTCCACTGCAGCGCCACTTCGCAGACCATCAACGGCCCGACCCACGACAGCCAGATGAAGCCGCTGCCGATCGCGTCGTCCACGCCGGGCACGCGGCTCACGAGGCGGCAGAAGACGAACGACCACGCGAGCACGTAGCCGCGGATCATCCACTGGCGATGTGCGTCGTAGCGACGATTGCGCACGGCGCGATAGGCCATCGCGGTCGCGAGCAGCCAGGCGGCGGCGAGCGTCAGCAGCGAGATGCTCGTGTTGGTGAGGATCGCGGAGCCGGGTGGCTTGTGCGCCGGGCTGGCGGCGATGAGGATCGCGGCCAGCACGCCGAGCGCACCGCCTGCGAGGTAGACGCGCCCGAGCAGCCGGTGCTGCGCGAAGCCCCGGCGGGTGACGCCCGTGTAGAGATTCGCGAGACCGAGGAAGAGCATCACCGTTCCGCCGAGCACGTGTACGTAGGCGAGCGCGAAGTGCCCCTCGTGCTTCGCCACGCTGCCGAACGTGACGACGGGCGGCGCGATCAGCAGCCACGCCGCGGCGCTCGAGAGCAGCCCGAGGCCGAGCAGGACGTTCGTCGGAGCGATTCGAGCTGCGCTTTCCACCGGGGCATTTGATCGCAAGTTCCCGTCGTCGTCCAACGCCGCTCCCGAACTCGCGCGGCGACCCCGGCGTCGGCCGCGGCCGTACGATCGTGCACGCGCGCCCAGCGGAGGATCGGAGCTCCAGAGGGGCAGCGGGTGGCGCAGCCAGGCGAGCTCGCGGGCACGACGCTGCGGTATTCTTGGCGCGCCAGCATCGTCGTCAGAAGCCCACCATGCCCGACCTCGAGCCCGTCTACGAAGCGCTGCACGCGATCCTCGCGCCGTACGCCGCGAAACTCGACACGAAGCGCGACACCGCGAGCGAGCTGTACGTGGACACGCGTCACGTCCAGAAGAACAAGAAGCCGCTCTTCTTCGGCGCCGTGCAGGTGAAGAAGTCGTACGTGAGCTTCCACCTGATGCCCGTGTACGTGCAGCCGGTGCTGCTCGAGAAGGTGTCGCCCCAGCTGCGTGCGTGCATGCAGGGGAAGTCCTGCTTCAACTTCAAGAGCGCGGAGCCGAAGCTGTTCAAGGAACTCGCGGCGCTCACTAAGGCAGGCTACGCGAGCTACAAGGCACAGGGGTTCGTCTAGGCGCGCGCCAGGGCGACGCGCAGCGCGATCGCGGCGCCGATCGCCGCGGCGAGGAGCACCGACACCGTCGTCTGCGTGGAGACCGCCTCGAGCAGCGCCCCGGTCATCGGCGGCAGCACGAGCGAGCCGACCGTGTAACCCGCTGCACCGGCCGCGACCACCGCGGTGACGTCCGCCGGCGCGACGCGGCCTGCGCCGTAGGCGATCGAGATCGTGTAGAGCCCGCCGCCGGCGGCGCCCATCGCGAATCCGACGGGCATGAGCGCGGCCGGCCACAGCAGCAGGACGGCGAGCGTCACGATCAGTCCGAACGATGTGGCGCGCAGCACCACCGCCGCGCCGAACCGGTCCGCGCACCAGCCGAGCGGGATCATCGCGAGGAAGCTGCCGGCACCGATGTAGGCATCGAGGCGCAGCGCCGCGCCGAGCTGGCCCGCGCGTTCCGCGAGCATCGCGCCCGTCGCCATGAATCCGCTCTCGAAGGCGCCGCCGGCCAGCGCTCCGAGCGCGACCGCGACGAGCAGCCGTCGCAGCGGGCGCGCGACGTGCGCGGGCGCCGATGCGTCGTGCGTCGGCGCGGGCAGCGCAACGACGCACACGAGTGCGACGGCGGCCAGGACCGCCAGCGCGAGCGCGGGCGCGAGCAGCGTGCCCGCCGGCAGCGCGTCCGCGAGCAGCGGTCCGGCGACCATCGCGGCGCCGGCCACGGTCTCGACGAGTCCGACGATGCGGCCGACGTTCGTGCGCGTCGCGAGCGACAGCAGCCACGTGTCCAGCGCCGCCCACCGGAGCCCGAAGCCGACGCCGAGCAGCGCGGCACCGGGCCACGGCAGGCCGAGCGCGAGTGCCAGCGCCGCCGCGACGTGGCATGCGGTCGATGCGAGCACCATCCGACGCAGGCCGTGTCGCCGCGCGAGCCGGGTCACGAACGGCATCGTCGCGAGCACGCCCAGCCAGGGCACCGCCGCGAGCGCGCCCACGGCCGCGGGCGTCCAGCCTGCCGCGAGCACGTACACGGTCAGCGCGGTCCAGCCGAGGAAGAACGCGGCCTGGAAGGCGCCGATCGCGACCAGGATCCGCACGAGCGGGCTCACGGACATGACTCCTACGGTGTAGGAGACTATACTTCTACATCGTAGGAGGAATGTCCATGCGCCGACGCAGCTCGCGTGCGCCGAAGGGTGTCGACAAGCGGCTCGTCGCGCTCGCCGCGCTCGAATCCGTGTCCGTGCACGGCGAGCCCGCGTTCAGCCTGCGGCGGCTCGGGACCGAGCTGAAGCTCGACCCGATGACGCTCCTGCATCACTTCGGTTCGCGCGAAGGGCTGCTGCGTGCGGCCGCGGACTGCCTGCTCGGCGAACTCGCGCTCGCCGCGCCGGCGCCAGACTGGCGAAGCGAACTCGCATCCTTCGCCCGCGCACTGCGCGTGCTCGCGCGCCGGCGCCCGCGCGCGATCGAGCTGCTGTGGAACTTCGGTGCAACGGGCGCCACGGACTATCGCCACGGCGAGCGCGTGTACGCGGCGATGCTCGCCGCGGGCTTGCCGAGAGCGCGTGCGGCGGAACTCGGCGTCGCGTTCTACGTGCTCGTCATCGGCCTGTGCGTCGCGGAGTCGCGCGGACTGCTGCAGCCGTCGAGCGCGGAGGAACGCGCGGAGCTCGCGGCGCTGTCGTCGAGTGAACACTCCGCGCAGCGCGCGCTCGCGGGAGAGTTCGCGGCGCTCTCGCCGGAATCGACGTTCGAGCACGCGGTGGGGGCGTATCTCGACGGCATCGCCGCGTCCGCCACGCGGCGGCGGCGCGCACGCGCTCAGTAGCGCTGATCGCGTACGCGTTCGGCGCAGGCTTCGAGGTGCCGTCGGATCGGACCCTCGGTCGCGAGACCGACGGCGCGGGCGAACGCTGCGCACGCGGCCGCGCGATCGCGCGCGAGTTCCGCCACGCGCCCACGCGCGACCCAGTACGGCAGATGCTCGCGCACGCGCTCCGCTTCGATCGCGTCGAGGCACGTCGTGGCCGCCGCGAGCGCGCCGCTCTCGGCGAGTGCCACCGCCTCTGCGACGGCCGCACCGATGGTCGGCGCGTACCGCCGGAGCCCGGCGTAGAGCTGCGCGATCGCGGCCCAGGGCACGGGCTCGCCGAACGCGCGCTGTGCATGGGCGGCCTGGATTGCGGCCTCGAGCTGGAAGCGGCCGGGGCGAGCGGCCTGGGCGGCGCGATGGAGCAGCAGATTCGCTGCGACGATCCGCTCCCGATCCCACAGCGCCGTGTCCTGTGCGTGCAGCGGGACGAACCTGCCGTTCGCAGTCTGTCGCGCGCCGTGTCGCGATTCGCAGAGTTCCAGGAGCGCATGCAGCCCGAGCGCCTCGGGCTCGCCCGGCAGCAGTTCCGCGACGAGCTGCGCGAGGAACAGCGCCTCGTCCGCGAACTCCGTCTTCTCGAACGCGACGACCTCGTTCGCGGACCAGCCGAGTGCGTACGCGGCGTAGATCGCTTCCAGCACGGCTTCCAGTCGCGGCGCGAGCTCCTCGGGCTCCGGCCATTCGAACGAGATCCCGCTCGCGCGGATCTTCGCCTTCGCGCGTACCAGCCGCTGCGCGAGCGCGGCGGGGCTGGTGAGGTACACGGACGCGACCTGTGCTGCCTCGAACCCGAGCACGGTCTGCAGCATCAGTGCGGTATGGATCGAGGGATCGATCGCGGGATGCGCGCAGACGAACAGCAGCCGGAGGCGATCATCGGGGACGCTCTCGCCGGCCGTGCTTCCCCGCGAGGCCAGCGTTTCGAGAGTCGCGACGACGACGGGCTCCGCGGCCACGCGCCGGTGGCGTGCGTCCTGCAGCAGCTGCCGCTTCGCGACCGCGAGCAGCCAGGCTTCGGGCGCGTCCGGTACGCCGTCGACGGGCCAGCGCTCGAGCGCGCGTGCGAAGGCTTCCGCGAGCGCATCCTCCGCGCGCGCGACGTCGCGCCACTGGTACGACAGCCACGCGACCAGCTTCGAGTACGCTTGGCGGGCGACCCCCTGCGCCGCCCGCCACGCCGCGGAGTCCCGCGCCTCCGTCACCGCGCCTGCATCTCGAGCACCGGACGCACCTCGGTCGAGCCGCCCGACGTGGACGGGCTGCGCGCTGCCCACTCGAGCGCGGCATCGAGCGTCGGCACGTCGATGATGAAGTAGCCGCCGAGGTGCTCCTTCGTATCCGCGAACGGGCCGTCCTGAACCTGCCGCTTGCCGCCGCGGATGCGCACGGTCGTGCCGGTCTCGGGCGGCTGGAGCGCGTTGCCGCTGACGACCACGCCGGCGGCCTGCAGCGCGCCGACGTAGGCGGTCCACGCGTTCCAGTAGTTCGGCGCCTGCGCGGGGTCCTGCCGCTTCGCGAGTTCTTCCGCGTTCTCCTTGAAGATCAGCATGTAGTGCATGTACGTCTCCTTGCTGCGCACGCGGCTGCGTGCGTCGAAGCATCGATGCGCGAGGCGGCCGTCGATCGACACCGCGGCCGAAAGAAATCGCGGGTGCCGTCCGCCCCCCGGTCAGCGGCGACGACGCGTGCGCGAGCCGCGGGGCGCCCGCGTCGGCTTCTGGGCGCGGACACCCGGCCGCGACGCGGGCGGATCGTGCTCGTCCATCCGGGGATCGGTACACACCGCGATGATCTCGGTGCCGCCGGGCGTCTTCGAGAGATACGCATGCCCCATGCGGCTGTCGATGTAGAGGCTGTCGCCGGCGTGGAGCGTCTCCGGCTCGTAGAACTCGCTGTGCACCTCGAGCACGCCGCGCACGACGTAGATCCATTCCTCGCCGTCGTGGCGCACGAGCGGGCCGAACTCCTCGATGGTGCGTGCATACACCTTGCCGAGGATCGGGACGATCCGCTTGTGGCTCAGCTCCGGTGCCACGTACAGATAGTCGTAGTTGCCGGTGGAGATGTTCCGCCCTTCGCCGCGGCGGACGACGCTGCGGCGGCCCATGGCCTGCGGCGCGATCTGCGGACGGTCCGTGAACAGGCTGCCGATCTCGACGTCCAGCGCACCCGCGATGCGCGTGAGCTTGTCGTACGTGAGCCCCAGCTGCTCGGTCTCCATCTTCGACAGCGCGGAGGCCGAGAAGCCGGTGCGCTTCGCCATGGCGTCCAGGGTCAGCCCGCGTTCCTTGCGCAGCTGCCGCAGCTTCGGGCCGAGTCCACCCTGGTCGATCTTCTGTCGCGGTTGGCCGGTCATCGTGTCTCTGTCTTGTACAGTGGAACGAAAATGTTCCATTTTGGAAATATTTCTTGACAGCTTTCCGCGAGAAACGTTCTCATCCCGGCCATCCGTACGTTTCGGGGGGACGCACCGTGGAAGCTCGTCGTTCGAATTATGCCGGGGCGCGCGCGCTGGCGGTGGCCGTCGCGGTGGCTTGCGGCAGCGCCGCACAGGCGCAGACCGCGCCGCAGGCGCAGCTCGAGGAAGTGGTGGTCACCGCGACGAAGCGCGAGGCGCGGCTGATCGACGTGCCGGTCGCGGTCACGGCGCTGGACGGGGATTCGCTCGCGGACCGGAACCTCGTCCGCATCGAGGACTTCGCGAAGTCGGTGCCCGGTTTCTCGCTCCAGACGATCGGCACGCGCGGACTCCGGCCCGTGCTGCGCGGCCAGAATACCGGCGGCACCGGCGCGTCGGTCGCGACGATGCTCGACGACATCGTGCTGAACACCGCCTCGGCGCTCACGCTCGGAGCGTTCGACACGCCGAACATCGACACGTTCGACCTCGAGCGGGTCGAAGTACTCCGCGGCCCGCAGGGCACGCTCTACGGCGCGACCGCGCAGGGCGGCCTGCTCAAGTTCGTGACCCGCAAGCCGGACGTCACGGCCTTCGGCGCCGCATTCGAGGCGGGCGTCGAGAACGTGGAGGACGGCGAGACCGGCTGGTCCGCCAAGGGCATGCTCAACCTGCCGTTCGCCGGCGGGACGGCGGCCGTGCGCTTCGTCGGGATCCACGAGGACATCGCCGGCTTCGTCGACAACCCGCTGCGCGGCGTGAAGGACGAGAACTCGGGCACGCGCGATGCCGGCCGGGTGTCGGTGCTGTGGCAGCCGACAGAATCGCTCACGCTGCGGCTGATGGCGTTCAAGCAGAAGCAGGACTTCGGCGGCAACGGCCAGATCGACGTCGTCGGCGCGACGTTCGCGCCGGGTGCCGAGACGGACGCATCGTTCCAGCCCGTCTCACGCCCGTTCTCGACGCGCACGATCAACCCGAATCGGTTCGAGACCTCGTACGAGGCCTACAACTTCGTCGTCGACTACGCGTTCGACGTTCGACTGGGCGACGCTCACCTCGTCCTCGAGCCTCGCGAAGCTGAAGGGCTTCACGCAGGCGGACATCACGGATGCGCCGCTCGGCCCGCCGGGCGTCTCTCTCGGCGCGTTCTTCGGCGCGGTCATCTACGGCCAGCCGATCTCGCTGTGGGGCCGGCAGGTGAACGACCACGACAAGTTCAACCAGGAGTTCCGGCTCGAGTCGAAGGCGCCGGTGGACGTGTTCGGCGTGCCGATGGACTGGCAGGTCGGCGCGTTCTACTCGGACGAGGACATCACGTTCACGCAGTACTTCGACGCGTACTCGATCGGTGCCTCGCCGACGATCCTGACCGTGCCGCTGCCGATCGGCGGCAGCAAGCTGCCGGCGAGGTACAAGGAGCTTGCGGGCTTCGGCGACGTCACGTTCAAGCTCTCGTCGCGCTTCGAGCTGTCCGTCGGCGGCCGCTACGTGACGAACGACCAGGAATCGCAGGTCACGAACGACATCGGCATCATCGGCGGCGGCCCGGTCGTGATCGTGAACCCGGTGATCGAGACCGACGAGACGAAGTTCACGTACTCGTTCGCGCCGCGCTTCATCGTGAGCGACGACGTGTCGATCTACGCCCGACTGTCCTCGGGCTATCGCCCGGGCGGCCCGGTGCTGCCGATTCCGAACGCGCCGCCGGACTTCCCGAAGTCGTTCGACTCCGACACGACGACGAACTACGAGCTCGGCGCGAAGGGCCGGTTGCTGGACGGGCGCTTCACGTTCGACGTCGCCGCGTTCCGCATCGACTGGAAGGACGCGCAGGTGCGCTCGGAGGTCGCGACGTCCGCCGGTACGTTCACCGTGCCGGGCAACGCGGGCGAGGCCACGAGCCAGGGCTTCGAGTGGAACCTCGCGCTCGTCCCGCTCGACGGGCTGACGATCGGGTTCAACGGCGCGTGGATCAAGGCGGAGCTGACCGAAGACGCGCCCGGCGCCGGCGCGCTCGACGGCGACGAGCTGCCCTACGTGCCGAAGCTGTCGACGTCGCTCGACGTGGAGTACGCATGGGCACTCGCGTCCGGCACGGCGACCGCCGGCGTGACGTGGAGCCACGTCGGCAAGCAGTGCTCCGACTGGTCCGCGACGCCCGCGATCAGCAACCACGTCGAGATCCCGGACTACGACACGCTGGATGCGCGCGTGGGCTTCGGCTTCGGGCGCTACCGCCTGGACGTGTTTGCCCGCAACCTCACGAACGAGTACGGTCTCGCGAACTACAACAGCACCGGTGGCTTCGCGACCGCGGGCACCGGGTTCCCGATCCAGCCGCGCACGATCGGCGTGCGGTTCGGAGCGACGTTCTGAGCGGAGGGGGCGGCGCATGGGCGAGCCGCGATCGAAGCCGTCGGCGGGCATCCGCGCGGCCACCCGGGCGCGGCTCGCACTCTGCGCCCTGGCCTGCGCGGGCCTGTCGGCGTGCGCGACCGGTCCCGAGGCTGCGCACTACGATCTGCTGCTGCGCGGCGGCACCGTCGTCGACGGCACCGGCGCGGCCGGAGTGCGCGCGGACGTCGGCGTGCGCGGCGACCGCATCGCGTTCGTCGGCGATGCGGGCAAGGCGCGGGCGGAGCGCGTCGTCGACGTCGCGGGTCTCGTCGTCGCGCCGGGCTTCATCGACGTGCACACGCACGCCGTCGACTACTACCTCGACCTGCGTCAGCGCAACCGGATCGGCCCGGGGCGGCCGGCGCTCAACGAAGGCTTCGTCACGCAGGGCGTGACGACGATCGTCGCCGGGCCCGACGGCGGCTTCTCGCCCACGACGATGCGTGCGGCACGCTCGCTCTACGAAGGCGCGGGCGTGGCGACGAACTTCGCGTTCTACGTCGGCCACAACGGCGTGCGCCGCGAAGCGATGGGTCCGAGTCAGCGGCGCGAGCCCACCGTCGCGGAACTCGAGCGCATGCGCGCGCTCGTGCGCGAGGGCATGGAGCTGGGGGCGGTCGGCCTCTCGACCGGGCTGATGTACGAGCCCGGCATGTACTCGAAGACTGACGAAGTCGTCGCGCTCGCACGCGAAGTGAAGCCGTACGGCGGGAGCTACGACTCGCACGTGCGCGACCCGGCGAAGCGCCTCGTCGAGTCGGACGAGGAGGCGCTGCGGATCGGGCGCGAGGCGGGGATCCCCGTCAAGATCGCGCACGAGAAGGCGCCGGGGCTCGTGAACCATGGGCGCATCGCGGACGTCGTGCGGCTCGTGGACGCCGCGCGAGCGGCGGGCGAGTCCGTCGTCGTCGACGCATATCCGTACGACGGTGCGGCGACGGAGCGGCTCGATGCGCTGCTCGTCATTCCCGGCCTAGACAGCATCGAGGAACCCACCGCGCCGTTCGAGGTGCGCCGGCCGCGCCTCGAGGCCGAACTCGGGGATGCCGCGCGCGTGCTGCCGTGCGGTCGGCCACCGAGCAGGGAGTCGAGGGTGGATTTTCGTGGATTCGCGCGGTCGGCTACGGCAGCGTCCGCATCGTCGACTCGCAGGACTTCCCGGAACTCGTCGGCAGGAACCTGCAGACGCTCGCGGACGAGCGGGGCATCACGCCGTTCGACCTGCTCTGCGAGCTCGTGCTCCGCGGTCGCGATCGCACGCTCGTCACGCTCGCGGACCTCGCGGAGAGCGACGTGCAGCTGCTGCTGAAGCAGCCGTGGACGATCGTCGCGAGCGACGGCGGCTACGTCGGCCGCGACGGCCGGCTGTTCCCGCATCCGCGCAGCACCGGCACCTTCACGCGCGTGCTCGGTCATTACGTGCGCGACCTGCGTCTGCTCTCGCTGCCGGAGGCGGTGCGACGCATGACCTCGCTGCCCGCGGAGTTCCTGAAGCCTGAACGATCGCGGTCGCATCGGCGTCGGGCTCGCCGCGGATCTCGTGGTGTTCGATCCCGCGACCGTCGCCGATCGCTCGACGTGGGCCGATCCCGACGCCTACTCGACGGGCATCCGCGACGTGTACGTGAACGGCGTGGCGGTGCTCCGCGACGGCAGCGTCACGGGCGCCGCGCCGGGACGATTCGTACCGCGCGCGTCCGCGCGCTAGACCCGCAGCTCCGCAGCGTCGATCGTCCGTTCGAGGCGCACTCTCCCGGTCCCGTCCCGCACCTGCATGCTCAGCCGCGGAGCGCGGCCGGACCAGTCGATCTCGATCAGGCCGAAGTTGGCTTCGCGCAGCGCTTCGCCGACGCGGTTCGCGTTCGGCGGTACCACGGGCCACACTTCCGTGAGCCCGCTCGAGGTGACGTCCCAGAGCGGGTAGGGCACGTTCACGTCGAGGCGGGAGACCTCGCCGTAGTGCGTGTCGCCGCTGATGCACACGAGCCCGTTCGCGCGCGTGCGACGGATCGCGTCGAGCAGCCGCTGATGATCCCGTGCGTAGTTGATCCACGCTTCCCAGCCAGGCAGGTCCGCGAGCACCTGCAGGCTGGAGCCGAGGATGCGCACTTCCGACGGCCGCGCGAGTTCCCGCTCGAGCCACGTCCACTGCCGTTCGCCGAGCATCGTCGCATCGTGCTCCGGCATCCGCACGTACGGACCGGGGACGAAGCGGCCCGCGTCGCCGAGCTCCTTCGCCCAGTCCTCGTACTTGCGGCTGCCGAGGTCGAGCGTGCGCAGCGGCGTGCGGTTGTAGCGCAGGTCGGGCAGCAGCAGCTGTACGCGGCGCCCCGGTGGGCCGAACACGTAGCCCGCGTACACGCCGTCGCGCTCCCAGCGCGCGCTGCCCGCGGATTCGCCCCAGAACTCCAGGAAGATGCGGCGCGACTCCTCCTTCATCGGGTAGTCGCTGCCCGCATCGTTCTCGCCATAGTCGTGGTCGTCCCAGACCGCGACGATCGGCGTGGTCGTGCGCAGGCGCTGGAACCCTGGCTTCGCGGCGAGCTGCGCGTACTTCGCGCGCAGCACCGTCATGTCGCGCGTGTCGCCGTACACGTTGTCGCCGAGGAACACGAACAGGTCGGGCTTCGCCGCGAGCACCGCGTCCCAGATCGGCTGGTCCTTTTCCTGCTTCGCGCACGACCCGAACGCGATGCGCGTGAGCGTGCGCGCCGCGGCGGGATGCGCGTCCGGTGCTCCCGAGGCTCCGACGTCGGCCGCCGCCGGCGCGTGCCGCACCCCGAGCGCCGCCGCACCGACGAGCGCCGCTCCGGCCTTCAACAGTCCCGACGCTTGACGTCATCCACCATCGAAGCCTCCGATGCTCAGCTGCTCGGCCGCCCGTTCCGACGGCGCCCTTCAGGTCTCATCTCAACTAAAACCGCCCGCTCAGCGTCACGAAGTACTGACGCGGCGCGCCGGCGAGCAGCGTCTGCCCGGTCCCGTTCGGATCCGCGTTCGTGAAGCCGTTCGAGCCGATCGTCGACACGTATTCCTCGTCCGGACAGTTCGTCACGTTGAATGGAGCGCGAGCTCCTTCACCGCGCCGACCCGCGCCGAAGCGATAGCCGCCGCTCACGTCGAGGAGCGTGTACGCGTCCACCTTCGCGTCGTTCGTGTACGTGTAGTAGCGCTCGCCCACGCGGCTCGCGCCGAGTCGCGCGTACAGGCTCCCGTCGTCGTAGCCCAGTTCGAGCTTCGCGAGGTTCTTCGGCGCATCCACCGCCGTCTTGCCCTTCAGCGCGGTGACGCCCGACGCGGACACGACGTCGTCCTGATACTTCGAGTCGTTGTACGTGTAGCTGCCGTAGGCGCGCCAGTGCTGCGCGATCTCCCACGCCAGGCCGGTTTCGACGCCCTTAGTCTCCACGCCGCCGACGTTCTGGAGCACCGCGGGATTGCCCTGGATGCCGGAGCCGACGCGAATGCCGAGCAGGCGGTTGGTGAAGTCGACCTTGTACGCGGTCACGAGCGCCTGCACGGACCCGGCGGAGTAGCGCCAGCCGATCTCGTAGGTCTTCGAGCGCTCCGGCTGCAGCGAGTCGCGGATCGCGGCGAACCCGGCCGCGGTGGTGCCGAACGGGCCCGACGTGTTCGCGGACACGAACGCGCGCATGTTCTCCGCGTACGACGCGAACACCTCGTGCGCGTCGCCGATCTTCCAGTTCGCACCGACCTGGGGCAGGAACGAGTCCTGCGCGTCGATCTTCCCGACCGGGAACGTGCCGACGACCTGGCGCGCCTCGTTCTCCACGTCCGTCGGACTTGAAGCCGAACGACAGCGTGAACGCATCCGTGAGCGCCCAGCGGTCCTGCACGTGGAACTGCAGGGTCTTCGTGTCGAACTCACCTTCCCATTGAGTGAAGAACGGGTCGCGCATGAAGTCGAGCGAGCTGCGGCCCGGCGCCGCACGGCCGAGTCCCGTAGAAGCGGCGCGCCTGCGTGAAGTCGTTCTGCTCGTACCACGCGCCGGCGCCGAGCGTGTGCGCGCCGAGTTCCCACGACAGGCCGACGATGCCGCCCTTGCGGAAACTCGGTCGTGCGCACCGAGATCGGACCACCGCCGGGCGGTGGCACGTACGGCGTGTACCAGATGCCCTGGCCTTCGTTGTCGTGCAGGTAGCCGGTCACCTTCAGCGACAGGCCGGCCGCGAGCGGCGCCTCGAGCGTGATGCCGGCGAGCTTGTCCTTGCGGAGACCGGAGGCGTCGAAGTAGGCGTCGTCGACCGAAGCGATCGGCGAGGGATACACGGTGCCCGCGCCGGGGTTCTGCGGCGTGGCGCCGGTGTCGCCGCGGTTCGCGCCGACGTCGGCGAGCTGCACGGCCAGCGCCCAGTCGCCCGAGACGTTGTCCCAGTCGTACCCGAGACGGCGGATCATCTCGGGGGACAGGTCCTGGTAGTCGTTCTCCGCGCGATCCGACCAGTTCCAGAACGCAGTGAGCGTCGCGTCGCCGAACGGCTGCAGCAGCTTCACGTTCACCTGCTTCTGCTGCTGCTCGCCGACGCCCTTCCACTTGTCGGCGTCCTGGTCCGTGTAGCTCAGGTAGGCCCGCGTGCCGAGTTCGCCGAGCTCGCCGGAATCGATGCGCGCGTGGATGCGACGCGTGCTCTCGCTCCCGCCGGTCACTGCGAGCCGCACGCCGAATTCCTGCGACGGATCCTGCGAGTGGAACTCGAGCGTGCCGCCGAGATTCGACGTGGATGCCGTACCGAGCGCGCCCGCGCCCTGCGACAGCACGACGCGCGCGACGTTCTCGCTCGCGATCGCACGCGACACGTGCAGGCCGTTGTGGTTGCCGTAGCTCATGTCGCCGAGCGGCACGCCGTCGAGCGTGAAGCCGAGCTGGTTCTGGTTGAAGCCGCGGATGCTGATGCGCGTCGACCACTCGTAGGCGCCGAACGGATCGGAGCTCTGGAAGCTCACGCCGGGCAGCTTGTCGATCGCTTCAGCGGGCTCGTGCCCGGCGCGGCGACTGCGATGTCGTCGTTCGTGAGCGTCGTGACCTGCCGCGTCTCGCCGCGGCCGAACACGGTGATCTCTTCGAGCGTGCCCGCGGCTTCGGCGTTCGCCGACTGAGCGTGCGCGGCGCCGGCGGCGAGCGCAGCCGCGACGGCCGCGGCGACGAGCGAAACGTGGCGCGTACGCGCCGTGCGATGGGCGTTGTTCATGGCAGTTCCCCGCATTCGTGGTGTGGGCGCGACGCGGTGGCGCAGCGCGAGCGGGCGAGAGTGTGTCGCCGCGCTTTGACTGGACCGTGAACGCGGGATGGCTGATGCGTTGCGCGCGTCCGCGACGCGGCCTCCTATACTCTGCACTGCACAGGGCGGAGGTCGTCGAATGCAGCGGTGGACGGGCACCCGGCACCGGGCGGTGCTCCAGCAGGACGGCGGGCGCTCCGTGTATCGGTGCGTGTCGGCGGGCGCGATGACGCCACGGTGACCCTGCGATGAAGCGCGTGCAGCCGATGCCGCTTCCGACGGACGCATTGCTCGCGACATACGCCGCGAGCGGCGCGTTCACGGACTGCTACGGCGCGGAAGTGGCACGTGCGGTTTCGCTGCCGGAGTACGTGGAGGCGTTCTACACGGGGCGGCTGTTCAAGCTCGAGCGATGGCTGCTGGGCGTGTTCCTCTCGGCGCACTCCACGGACGCGGACGCCCGCGACCTTTCGACCGGCGCACGTGCGACGTTCGCTGCATGGCGAGTCGAGGCGCGCACGAGCGAGCAGCTGCTGATGTGCGACGTCGCCGGTCGCACGCGCTCGTGGTTCATGGTGTCGCCGGCCGGGACGACGGGAGGCACGCGACTCCAGTTCGGGTCCGCCGTCGTGCCGGTCGTCGATCGCAGGACGGGTGATTCGCGCCTGGGGCTCACGTTCGAGCTGCTGCTCGGGTTCCACGCCGCGTACTCGCGCGCACTGCTGGGTTCCGCGCGGGCGCGGCTCGAGGCGACAGTGGACGCTTCGAGGTCCGACCCGCCGCGTTAGGCGCAGGCATACTCCGCACAACGCCCGCGGCCACGGAGGCCAGGATGGAACTCGCGTCGTTTCTGCGTGCCGGCGCCGGCTGCATCGGTGTCCTGGCGCTCGCGGTCTTCACTGCTCCCCGCGCCGCGCACGCGTCCGCCGCCGATGCCGACCCGCCCGTGAAGCTGTCGACCAGCGGCGTGTGTCACGAGCGCGGCTCGCGCTTCTACGCGAATACGCGGAACTTCACGCCGTTCCGCACGCTCGATGCCTGTCTGCGCGCGGGTGGGCGACTGCCCGTGGGCGTGCGGCCGCTGAGCGGTGCGGGTGCTGCGCCCGCGTCGCCGGCCGAGGTCGTCGCGCTCGTCGAGGCGCGAGTCGAAGCTGCGGTGAAGCAGGATCGGGCCGCACTCGAAGGGCTGCTGGACGAGCGGTTCCGGGCGACGCTCGCGGACGGCCGGACGATCGGTCGCAGCGCGTTCATCGACTTCGTGACGAAGAAACAGCCCGAGCCGTACCGCGTGACCCGCGAAGTCGTGGAGCTCCACGGCGATGCGGCGCTCGTGATCGGGACGCTGCCCGGCGGTTCGACGAAGCTCACGTGGATCGCCGTGCGCAAGGAAGGGGGGTGGCGAGTGATCTCGGAGACGTACACGACGGTGGGAGTGCCCGCGCGCTGAAGCGTGCGGCTTGCAGGTTCCGATCCGCTCGCGATCGTGAGCCCCGGTCCCACCGGCCGTCCTGGCATCTTCAGTGCGGCTGTCTCGCGTCGACGTGCGGCGTGCCACCGACCGTCTCGACGAGCTGCACGATCACGCCGTCCGGGCTGCGCACGTCCGCGACGCGCACGCGTCCCCAGCCGTCGATCCGCACCTCGCTCGGTGCGTCCGCCGCGTAGCCCGCGGCCGCCACCGCTGCGAGACGCGCGTCCAGGCGCGCGGTCGGAAAGCGGAGCGCGACGACTCCGAGATTCGGCACGCGCGCGCGATCCGCGAGATCGCGGCCCTCGAGCCCCACCAGCTGCATCACTTCCATCTGCCGCGCGCCGGCGGCATCCGCAAGGCCCGCGACGCCGATGCCGAGGATCGCGTGACGGCGCGATACCTTCGTGACCAGGTTCGCGGGAACGCCGAAGTTGTTCTCCCCCGGACGCTCGTCGAGGAACTCCGCGTTCGAGAGCACCTCGTAGCCGAGCGCACGCACGTAGAAGTCCCGCGCGCGATCGCGGTCGCGCACCATCTGCATCGCGTTGAACGGGCTCGACAGCCCGCGGATCGTGGCCCAGCCCTCGAGCTTCGGTTGCACGCGCTCGTAGATCGCGACGTGGATGCCGTCCGGCCCGCGCAGCACGACGTTCTTCAGCTGCACGCCGCGGTAGTCGAAGAAGATCGCGTCGCTCACCGCGCCGTAGCCGAGCTCGCGGTTGCGCGCGAGCGCGGCGTCGAGATCGCGGGATCGAGTCATGAGGCTGTAGACGCCGCCGGTGTCCCAGCTCTGCGCGGTCCCGCGGATCTGCACCTGTGAGACGCCGGCGAACTCGATCAGACGCACGCAGCCGGAGAGATCGCCGGGATTGCACAGCAGCGCCTCGCGGCCGCTCGCGGCCGGCGGCAGTTTCCAGTGACGCAGAAGCGCGGAATCCGTGCGGCCGCGGTGACGCACTTCCCAGCGTGCGACGTGCGTGAACCACTCGATCGCGCGCGGCAGGCTGCTCACGCTCACCACGGCTTCGCTCCATCCGCCGTCGACGACGGGTGGTCCGAACGGCGTGTCCGGCGTCGCCGCCGTGGCGACTCCCGGAGTCGCGAGGGCGAGCAGCGCGGCGAGCACTGCCGTGGCGCTCCGGGGCTCGAGGGGCCGGCGCGGGAACGGGTGGTTCATGGCTTCGACTCGCGGATGCATCGAGTAGCGAGCGATCGACGTCACGCGACCGTCGAGCGCAGGGCGGGATACAGTCTAGCGCTCCCGCGGCGTTCGATGAGGAACGGCCGTGCAGCGATTCGCACCGTTCGCGTGTGCGCCATTCGCGGAGATCGCGCGTCACCACGGCAGGTAAGTCGGGTCCACGACGCGCCGGAGATTCGGTAGATTGGCGCCGTGCCTCGTCTGCCGCCGGTCGTACTCCTGATCATGAGCCTGTTCACGAGCGGCGCCGCTGCGGCGCCCACGCCCGAAGCGCGCGTGCGTGCCTTCCTGACGGACTACGCGCGCATCCACCGCGCCTCCGCGAAGATCATCGCCGACGGCGACTTCGACCGCTGGTCGAAGGCGATCGCTCCGCTGGACGCGGCGCACTTCGTTCCCGGCCGGCGCAGCGGGCTCGACGACTCGATGTCGGGTGAGCCCGAACACGATCCCGCACGCGAGAAGATCACCGCGAGTCTCCCGCAGGGCGACATCGTGCTGATCCGGACCGAGGACCCGGGCGCGGTGATCACGCGCTACTACGAGTACGACCTGAAGCGCGTCGGCGACGACTGGCGCATCGTGCAGGTGCGCGGCTACGTGCGCTCGCCCGACGAGCCGTTCGTCGCGCCGCGGGAGCGCGCCCGGTTCCTCGAGCCGAAGCAACACGCGTATCGCGAGCTGCCCCCGGAAGAGGCGAAGCTCGACGGCGCCGCGCTGTTCGCGGCGGGGCGTCGCGTGCAGGTCGATCGGCACAGCGGCACCATCGAGGTGCGCCGCATCGGCATGCTCGACGTGACCAGCGGCGTGCTCGTGGTCGGCGATCTCGGCTACGACGCGGCCATTCTCGGTCCGCTCGGGCGTCGCATCGCGCCCGGGCGCTATCCCGTGGACGTGTCGATCGCATTCGAGCGGGTGGCCGCGATGCGCGTGACCATCTCCGCCGCGCCCGTCGTGCGCTGGCATCCCGCCGACATGGGCGAGGAGGGCGGCCACGTCGTGGGCGTCGATGCAGGCAACGTCGCGATCGCGGATGCGGCCGCGCTCCTCGCGATCACCGATCGACACAAGGAGCGACAGTTCGAGAAGTTCGCGGAGACGAGCGGGTCGGCCGGTGCCCTCCTGCTCACGCTCGTGAACGAGGGGGACTGCGCGATCGCGACTTCGGGCTGGGGGGACGGTGCGTATCCCGTGTACTGGGGCGTAGACGCCGCGGGAAATCCGGCCGTGCTGCTCGTGGACATGATGGTGCTGTCGGATTCCGGCGACTGAACCCGGCCTGTGCGAGCGGAAGGGTCGTGTGCGGGCCGACCTTCGGGCCGGATCGTGACGCTCGTCGCGGCGGGCGCGCGGCGCGCAGGCAACATGGCGCCATGCGCTTTCCCGCTCTCGCGATCCTGTCGTGCCTGCTGCTCTCGACCGCCGCTCCGGCCGAGGCGCAGACGATGTACCGCTGCACCGAAGGCGATCGGACCGTCTACTCCGATCGGCCGTGTCCGGGCGCGAGCGTCGTGCGCGAGGCGGCGCCGTCCGTCGCCCGACCCGCCAGGCCGTCCGGCAGTTACACGCCGGCCGGTCGCACCCGGTGGCGTGCTGCCGTCCGCGAGCGAACTGGAGCAGCGCTGCAGCGCGGGTGATGCGGGCGCGTGCGATTTCCTCGCGTGCGCCAACCGCAACGATCGCGCTGCCTGCGCCCGTGCGCAGGGTGCGCCGCAATCGCGCGGTCCCGGCCCCGGCTGGACCGCGGTGTCGACGCGCGACGTGCAGCGCCCGCAGAAGGACGAAATCGCGGGCATACGCATGGTGCGCGAGCAGGAGATCGTGATCGAGTGCAGCGGTGGGCCGCCGCGGACTCGTCGTGGCGCGGCGCGACATCAGCCGCTATCGCCTGCCGGACGGCAGCAGTCACGGGTCGCTGGACGCGGCCGCCGCGGCGCTCTGCGCGCGCTGAAAGTCGGCGAGACCCGGTCACGATCGCCGGCGCATCGCGGGCGAGCCGACGGCTCCACCGCCGGTGCACACCTCACCCTTGGGCTGCGTACCGCCTCACGGCTATAGTCGGCTCCTCCTGCCGGAGCAGCGCCCGTGTACGAACTCGCACAGCTCAACGTCGCCGTCATGAAGACGCCGCTCGAGTCGCCGGAGATGGCGGATTTCGTCGGCAACCTCGACCGCATCAACGCGCTCGCGGAGCAGTCGCCCGGTTTCGTGTGGCGCCTGCAGTCCTCGGAGGGAAACGCGACGGACCTGCGGCCGCTCGGCGAGAACGTGCTCGTGAACCTTTCGGTGTGGAGCGACGTCGCTTCGCTCTCGCACTACGTCTATCGCACGGCGCACGTGGAGATCATGCGCCGCCGGCGCGAGTGGTTCGATCGCATGGGCGCTGCATACATGGTGCTCTGGTGGGTGCCTGCGGGACACCGGCCGACCGAGCACGAAGCGATCGCGCGTCTGGAGAAGCTGCGTGCGGAAGGTCCGGGCCCGGACGCGTTCACGTTCGCGCAGGCGTACAGCCCGCCGGGCTCGAGCGGAACGCGTGTGCCGTTCCGGGCCGACGGCACCTGCCCAGCGTGATCATCGCGTGCACACGGCGACGTTTTCCCGGCACCGAAGCATCGGAGCCACATCCCTGACACACACGCACGAGATACTCCGTTCGCGCACTTCCCCCGGTGCGTAGCCGCGCCGCGGACTCGGTCACCCCCCCGACGCCGAGTTCCGCGGTCGCGGCAAGTCCGGCGAACCCGTGGACGGCCGACGATGACCAGGATGGAAGCCGATCCTCTCCTCGAAACTCCACCGGCAACTATGCGCGGCCGTCCGCAGTGCCGATCAGGCTTTTGCCCGCCTGTACGTCGCCGATTCCGCGTCCATGAAGCAGCACGAAGGCCGTTATCTCGTCGCGCTGTCCGAGACGCGGGCCGCGCTGTGCGCACTCGAGCGAGCGTATCCGGTGGCGGACCGCCTGACGCCGCCGAATTCGGTGCGGCTGTCGCGGCGGCACGCAACATCTGCTGACGCTGGCCGCGCCGCTCAGTCCTCGGTGGAGGGCAGAAGTTCGCCGCGCTCCGAGGCCCGGTCCGTGCGCGCCGAATTGATGCGCGAATCCAGGAAGCTCTCGAAGCGCTGCATCGAGACGCGCAGTTCCTGCAGTGCTTCGAAATAGCTCGCGAGCATCTCGACCTGCGTGCCCGCATCGCACGCGACGAGCGTTCCGGACAGCACGCGATCCATCGTGCGCAGCGACTGCGTCTGCGTAGACAACTGGTGCTGATGGCGCATGACCGCGGCGCGCGCGCGCCCGCTGAGGACTGTGTTCATGGACGCATCCCGTGCGACGCACTCCGCGCGAGGTGCGTCCCCGCGTCGAATGGCGCCGTCCCCTGTTGAAAAAACCGGAAGCGCGGCCAGCGTGCCGAGCCGCGAGGCGCACTTTACACATGGCAATGCGTCAATCGCATGACCGATCGATCGCGGTCGTGTGCCGCGTCGTCACGACTCCGCAACATCCGTTCCGCAATCTGCCCGGCCCGTCAGGCTGCCGGAGCGAGACATGCGCCGATCCCTAGTCCACGCGACCTTGCTGCTCGCCGCGTCACTCGCCGGCACTACCGCTCAGGCGCAGGTGATCGGCAAGGCCGGTGCCGTCGAGTTGACCGAGGCCGACGTCCGGCGGATCGTCGCGGCGCTGCCGAGCGACGCGCGCGCAGCGCTCGTCGCGGACGACGCCGCGCTCGAGCGCTTCGTCCGCAGCGAACTCGCGCGCCGGATGATGCTCGCGGATGCGAAGTCGAAGGGGTTCGATCGCGATGCGGCGGCCGTCGCGGATCTCGAGCGCATGCGCGAGGAGTCGCTGCTCCGCGCGTGGCTGGAGCGCCAGGCGCGGGTGCCGGACGGCTATCCGTCGGACGCCGACGTGACGGCCGCATACGATGCCGCGCGCGCGCGCCAGGCACCCGCGATGGAGTATCACCTCGCGCAGATCTTCGTCGCCGTCCCGGACGGCGCACCGCCCGCGAAGGTCGCGGAGGCACTCAGAAAGGTCGTGGATATCCAGGCTCGGATCGGCGGCGACTTCGGCCAGCTGGCGCGGCAGTATTCCGAGCACGCGGAGAGCGCGGCGAAAGGCGGCGATCTCGGCACGCTGCCGGAGAACCGACTGCTACCGGAAGTGCGCGTCGCCGTGAAGGACCTGGCACCCGGCGCGGTTGCCGGCCCGCTGAAGACCGCACAGGGACTCCACTTCGTGAAGCTGGTGGAGAAGAAGGCCGCGGCTCAGCCGGCGCTCGCCGAGGTCCGCACCGGCATCGTGGCGGCGCTGCGGCAGCAGAAGGCCGCGGAGCTGCAGCGCGAGTACCTCGCGAAGCTCGGGCAGAGCGGTGGCATAAACGTAAACCAGGTCGAGCTCGGGAAGCTGCGCGCCGCACTCAAATAGCCGAGCGTGGCGAAGGCGTCATGCCCGCAGCCTGTCCCGGTGACTGCGATACCACTGGTACGTGCGGTGCAGGCCGTCGCGCAGCTCGGTGCGGTGCCGCCAGCCCGTCGCGTGCAGCTGACGGACATCGAGCAGCTTGCGCGGCGTACCGTCGGGACGGGAGGCGTCGAACTCGATCGAGCCTTCGTACCCGACGACGTCCGCGACCACGCGCGCGAGCTCCGCGATCGAGAGATCCTCGCCGGTGCCGACGTTGATCGGGGCTTCGCCGTCGTAGTTCGACATCAGGTGCACCGCGGCGGCGGCGAGGTCGTCCGAGAACAGAAACTCGCGGCGCGGCGTGCCCGTGCCCCACACGACGACGCGGCGGCTGCCCGACTCCACCGCCTCGTGGAAGCGGCGGATCAGTGCCGGCAGCACGTGCGAGTTCTCCGGGGAGAAGTTGTCGCCCGGCCCGTAGAGATTGGTCGGCATGAGCGCGATCGCCCGGAAACCGTACTGGCGCCGGTAGGCCTGGCACATGCGGATTCCCGCGATCTTCGCGATCGCGTACCACTCGTTCGTCGGCTCGAGCGGCCCGGTGAGCAGCGCCGATTCCGGGATCGGCTGCGGCGCGAGGCGCGGGTAGATGCAGCTCGACCCCAGGAAGCACAGCTTCTCGACGCCGTACCGCCACGAGGCGTCGATCACGTTCGTCTGGATCTGGAGGTTGTCGCGGATGAAGTCCGCGGGGTAGGTGTCGTTCGCGTGGATGCCGCCGACGCGGCCGGCCGCGAGATACACGTGCCGCGGGCGAGTTTCCGCGAAGAACGCCTCGACGGCCGCGGCGTCGCGCAGATCGAGGTCGGCTTTGTCGCGGACGATCACCTCGGCTTGCGCGTCCCCGGCGAGCGTGCGGTGCAGTGCCGAGCCGACGAGGCCCCGGTGACCGGCGACGAAGACGCGCGTGCGCTCATTCATGTCCGCTCGCCAGCCGATAGCCTGCCCGCTGCACCATCGCATCGCGCTCGGCGAGACGCAGATCCTCGTGCACCATTTCGGCGACCAGTTCCTCGAACGTCGTGCGCGGCTGCCAGCCGAGACGCGTGCGCGCGCGCGTCGGGTCACCGAGCAGCGTAGCGACTTCAGCCGGCCGGAAGTAGCGCGGATCGACTCGCACGACCGTGCTGCCGGTGTTGGCGTCGAAGGCTTCCTCGTTCACGCCCTCGCCGCGGAAGCGCAGCCGCATGCCGAGGCGCTCGCCTACGGCGAGCACGAAGTCGCGCACGGAGTGCTGCACGCCGGTCGCGATCACGAAATCCTCCGGCCGTTCCTGCTGCAGCATGAGCCACTGGTGCTTCCACGTAGTCGCGTGCGTGCCCCCAGTCGCGGAGCGAGTCGAGGTTGCCGAGGTAGAGCACGGCTGGAGTCCGGTGCGGACGCGCGTGAGGCCGCGGGTGATCTTCCGAGAAACGAAAGTCTCGCCCCGGATCGGCGATTCGTGGTTGAACAGGATCCCGTTCACCGCATACATGTCGTACGCCTCGCGGTAATTCACCGTGATCCAGTGCGCGTACTGCTTGGCGACCGCGTAGGGAGAGCGTGGATAGAACGGCGTGGTCTCGCGCTGCGGCACTTCCTGCACGAGGCCGAACAGCTCCGACGTGCCGGCCTGGTAGAAGCGCACGCGCTTCTCCATGCCGAGGATGCGGATCGCCTCGAGCAGCCGAAGCGTGCCGAGCGCGTCGGTGTTCGCGGTGTACTCGGCAGTCTCGAACGACACGGCGACATGGCTCTGCGCGCCGAGATTGTAGATCTCGTCGGGCTGCACCTGCTGCACGATGCGGATCAGGTTCGTTTGCGTCGGTGAGATCGCCGTAGTGGAGGATGAACGAGCGGTTGGGAACGTGCGGGTCCTGGTACAGGTGGTCCACGCGATCGGTGTGGAACGAGGAGGCACGTCGCATGATGCCGTGAACCTCGTAGCCCTTCGCGAGCAGGAACTCGGACAGGTAGGCGCCGTCCTGGCCCGTGACGCCGCTGATCAGTGCACGCTTCATCGAGATTTCCTCGTCAAGAAGATCCGCCTCGAGCGACTCAGCGCGAGCCGAGGCGGGCGAGAAGCACGCGCTCGAGCGTCTCGCAACGTTCCCGCGCGTGGCGGAGGTTCGCGAGGTAAGCGCGCAGTTCCGGGCCGCACGGCCCGTCGAGCACGCGATTCAGTGCGCGGTCGCTCGCCTCGAGCGCCTGCAATGCATCCAGCGTCTCGCGACGGACGGTCTCGAGGAGGTCTCTGGACATGTGCGTACGCCCGCCGACGAGCCGCGATTCTTCACGGCCAAGCTTGCAGCGCGGTGACAGTTGCGTGATACGGACGTATCCCGGATGTCAGCGCCGACCGGGGGCGCGCCGCAGCAGTTCGTCCGCGTGCAGGCACTCGCTCGCGTACAGCGCGCGGAGCCAGCCGGCGAAGCGCTCGAGTTCCGGGGTGCGGCGGTGGCGCGCAGCATTACGATCGGCAGGGCGCGGAACCGCATCTGCGGCAGCACCCGCACGAGCCCGCCGCGGGCGAGCTGCGCCCGGACTGCCGGGCTCAACGGGAGGATGGCGATCGCACGCCCGGTCGTCGCGGCCGCGAGCGCTGCGTCGGCGTCGTCGGTCGCGAGCGTCAACCTTCGGTGTGACGTATCTCCGGACACGGCCTCGTCCGTGGGCTCCGCGCCGGCGCCCGGTTCCTGGAGATCGCGCACCACGGTGTGTGCGCCGAGTTCGGCCGCGCAGGTGGGCGCGCCGTGTGCGGTCAGGTACGTACGCGCCGCGCACGCGACGCGGGGATACGCTGCGATCACCTCGGCGCGCGGCCGATCCGTCCACCGCCGTCCGGTGCGGATCGCGGCGACCACGCCTTCCGGCCACGCGGCGAGCTCCGATGCGGTCGCGCGGATCTCGAGATGCAAGGACTCGTGGTACGCAGTGAAGCAGGGCAACGCCGGCAGCAGCAGGGAGTGGAACTCCGAGGCGCACACGTCGATGGTCAGGCGCGTGCTCGAGCCCGACGAGGTCGGCACGTCGCGCGCCTGCGGCGCCACGGTCGCGAGATACGCCACCCCTGCCGCGGTGATGCGCAGGACTCCGCCGTCCCGCGTGAGCAGGCGTGTGCCCGCCGCGTGTTCGAGCGAGCGCCACGCGACGGATGCCGACTGGAGGCTGATGCCGAGGACGCGCGCGGCACGAGCCGTGGATCCGAGTTCGGCGATCTTCCGCACGATCTCGACGAGCGAGACCAGGTCCGCGAGGGCGGATGCAGGAGCGGTTTGGGCCACCACGAATGCGTTCCCCACGAGCGCCGGCGGCTTCTGCGCCCCCGACGCGCGCGCGGTGCCAGCCTGACGAACCATACAAGCGCGCCCGAATGACGGAAGCGTGACGCTCCCGTGTCGTAGCCACGCGCCGGTGGGACTCAGTCCGTAGCGCCGTCGCAGAGGCGGTCGACCAGGTCGACCACTGGCGATGGCGCGTGCGACGCCGTCGCCTTCCAGCCAGCCGCGCGCGTCCGGCGTGTCGGGACCCCGCGCCGGAGCGCCCGAGCGCGTGCCGCACGGCGCAGAGCGTTTCGAGATCCGCCGGCAGCGGCTCGTCGAGTCGGGCCGTGACGCGCGCCGCGCGCGCAAGAACGGACCCGTCCCGCCAGCTGTCGCGGACGCGCCGCCCGCGGCTCTGGTCCGGCAGCAAAGCGTCCAGCGCCGCGTGCGCGGTAAGCGTGGCGGCGACGGCCAATTCCGCTCGCTCGCGCGAGTCGCCCGCGGACTGCCACAGATCGCGCAGTCGGCGCGCCGCATCGACGAGCGTACGCGCGCTCCTGGACTGCGCGGGGGGCGCGGAGAAGGTTGCTGCGGTGGTCGGACTCATGGCTCGCTCGTCCTTCGAGGCCGGCCCCACACCTTGCCCCAAGCGCGTGGCCGCTCGCTACCTCAGCCGGGCCAGATTTGCCCCTATTGAACATTTGCTGGCACGCTGCATAGTGTCCGTCCAGGACCGACGCTGTGTCAGGTGGGCGTCACTGCCTCGCAACGTCGTTGCGAAAAATGTCTCGATCGGAGGCGCCGTGCACGTTCGTCCCGCCAATACACCTTCTCCGGGCGCCGAGGAGCCGCCGGCTTCCGGAGACCGCAGCGATGGCGCGGGGCTGGCTGCTGCGCTGCGCGCTCGGCTGCACCGCGACGGATACGCGTGCGACGAAGTGTTCGCGGATGGGGACGGCTGGAGCTTCTTCGCGTCGGCGGACCGTGCTCCGGTCTGCGTCTCCCTGCATCGCGACCCGGACGCCGGCACGACCGGGTGGGTGGCTTCGGTCGACTATGAAGGTGGCCTCAGCGGCATCTGGTCGGAGCAGGCCGCCCGCGATGGGACGCTGCTCGCGACGCGCATCCGCGCACGCCTCGGCGAATATCTCGCGTCGCTGGACGCGAGGGCGGCCGGCCCGGCCGCGGATCAGGACCCGCAACCCGCGTTCCGTGCCGACGTCCGCCCTGCGTAGAATCGTTCGCCTATGGACCGCGGCGCGCGCACGGGCGGATGAGGATCGTCGCCGTCACCAACATCAAGGGTGGCGTCGGCAAGACCACGACCGCCGTCAACCTCGCATACCTGTGCGCCGCCAGCGGGCGCCGCACCGCATTGTGGGACCTCGATCCGCAGGGCGCCGCGACCTGGCTGCTCAGAGGGGATCCGGCGCGTGCGGCGTCTGCGAAGCAGCTCGTCTCCGGCAAGGTGGAACTCGGAGAGACGGTCGCGGCCACGAGTACGACCGCCTGGACCTCGTGCCCGCAGATCTGTCGTACCGCGAGATGGAACTGCACATCAACGAACGCAAGCATCGCACCCAAAGACTGCTGCGGATGGCACGGTCGCTGGCCGAGCGCTATGAGTTCCTGTTCCTCGACTGTCCGCCCGGGATCTCGCTGCTCGGGGAGAACGTGATCCGCGCCGCCGACATGCTCGTGGTGCCGCTGCTGCCGTCGCCGCTGTCGGTGCGGATGCTCGAGCAGCTGGACGCGTTCCTCGCCACCCAGGGATGGTCGGACGTACAGATCGCGCCGTTCTTCTCGATGGTCGACCGCAGGCGATCCCTGCACGAGCAGATAGTGCGCGCAGCGCGGACGCGGTTTCCGCGCATCGCGGCGACGGAAGTACCGTACTGGAGCGAGATCGAGGGGATGGCGGTGCGTCGCGCGCCAGTGCCCGCATCCGCGCCGCGAAGCGCGGCAGCGCAGGTCTACAACGCGCTCTGGGCGGAGATCTGCCCGCGCCTCTACGCGTGAGCGAGGCGAAGCTTCGGCGCGGGCTGCGCGTCGCGGCGTTCGCGTGCTGCGGGGTGCTGGCCTACGACGCCGGCGTCGAAGCCGCACCGCCGCGCGATCGCATCGTCGTCGTCGGTTCGTCGACCGTCTACCCGTTCGCGAGTACCGTCGCGGAGCGGTTCGGGCGCACCGGACGCTGGCGGACCCCGATCGTCGAGTCGACCGGTACGGGTGCGGGCATCGAACGCTTCTGCGCCGGCGTGGGTCCGGGCACGCCGGACGTCGTCGAGGCCTCGCGGCCGATGACGCTCGTGGAGCAGCAGCGCTGCCGCGCCCGCGGCGTCGGCCCGGTGCTCGCGCTCCGCTTCGGAAACGACGGAATCGTCGTGTTGCAGGCGCGGAGCGGGCTGCTCCTGCACGTCACGCGCGCCCAGCTCCATCGCGCTCTGGCGCGCACGCTGCCGATCGGGGGCACGCTCGTGCCCAATCCCTACCGGCGCTGGATCGAGCTCGATCCAGCGCTGCCGAACCGGCCCATCCGTGTGCTGGGGCCGGCGCCGAACCACGGCACGCGCGACGCGTTCGCCGCGCTCGGAATGCTGCCGCCCTGCGAGCGGCTGCCGGAGGTGCGGCGACTCGCGGAGTCGGAGCGCCTGCTTACGTGCCAGGCCGTGCGCGAGGACGGTGCATGGATCGACGTCGTGGGCGACTACGGCGCCGTGATCGCGCGTCTGCTGCAGGATCCCGATGCAGTCGCGCTGCTGCCGTATGCGTTCCTCGACCAGAACAGCGGTCGACTGCACGCGGCGACCGTGGACGGCGTGGAGCCCAACGCGCAGACGCTGGCCGAGTGGCGCTACCCGCTCGTGCGGCCGCTCTTCGTCTATGTGAAGCGCGCGCACGTCGGACGAATCCCGGGACTCGCGGAGGTTCGTACTCGAGTTCGTCAGCGAACGCGCGTCGGGCGCGGACGGTTACCTCGTGGAGCGGGGACTCGCGCCGCTGCCGAAGCCCTATCTCGACTACGAACGTCGCAAGGCGGAAGCGCTCGTGGTCGCTGTTGACCGTTGAGCCCGTCCGCCTTGCGCAGGCGAACGCGCGATCGCGTCGGCGATCGCGCGCATGCTCGGGGTCACGGCGCGGGAGTGCGCTCCGAGCGCGGGGCGGACGGGCCCGACGCCGGCTGCAGGAACGCGCGACCCGCCTCCGTCACGAACGCCGCCGACATGGACTCGCCGGGCGCCCGCGAGTCGACGGTCGGCACGTGCCAGACCTCGCCCTGCACGCGCTCGCGCGTCACGTCGAGGAGTACGTAGCCACGGCGGTCGAGATCGATGTACTTCATGTGTGGCGAGACCGCCTTCAGCTGCGCGGCCTGCGCTGCAGCGATCTGTGGATCGGGAATCGGACCGGGTGAGCTGACCGCGGGCGTGACGAACTCGACTGCGAGCACGCCCTTGCCGTTCGCACCGTAGTCCGGGCTCCACGGATTCGACGCGAGGTCGTTGCACCACGCCGAGTGAATGTCGCCGGAGGTCACGATCACGTTCTCGATGCCGGCGTTCCGGATCGTCGAGAACAGCCGCTCGCGCGCCGGCGCGTAGCCGTCCCATTGATCGGGGTTCAGAATCGACGTGCCGAAGCTCGGCGAAAGCTGCGCCATCATCACCTGCTGGCCGAGCAGGCGCCACGCGGTGCCGCGCTGCTGGGACGCGACCAGTTGCTCGTGGAGCCACGCCTCCTGATCGAAGCCGAGCAGCGTGCGGCCCGGGTCGACGATCGTAGGGTCGTTCACCGGGAGCACGGGGCTGCCCTTGAACGCCGCCTGGAGGTCTCGGCCGTGCAGGCGCGTGTCGAGCATCAGGAGATCGACGAGATCGCCCGCGCGGAAGCGACGCCAGATCCGGCCGTCGAACGCACCGCGATCCCGGATGGGCATCCATTCGTTGTAGGCCCGCACGGCATTGCGCCGCCGCACGCGCCACTCGCCCTCGCCGAGTTCCGGGTCGTGGTTCTCGGCGCCGTCCTTCCACGCGTCGTTCGCGCTTTCGTGATCATCCCAGACGCAGATGAACGCATGCTGCCGATGGGCTTCCTGCAGGTCGGGGTCGCTCTTGTACAGCGCATGCCGCGTGCGATAGTCGAGCAGCGAGACGATCTCGTTCGTCGGCGCCACCGAGCGCGCCGCCGCGACCGCCGGATTGGGACTCGAGTACTGGCCCGCTGCGTACTCGTACAGGTAGTCGCCGAGATGCATCACGAAGTCGAGATCGTGGCGCTCCGCGATGCGCGCGTACGCGTTGAAGTAGCCATACGGATAATTCGAGCAGGAAGCGAATGCGATGCGCATCGCGTCCACGCCGCCGCGCGGCAGCGTGCGAGTGCGTCCGATCGGGGACCGAACGCCGCCGCTCTCGAACTGGTAATAGTAGACCTCGCCGGACTCGAGTCCCGTGGCGTCGATCTTCACCGTGAAGTCGGTGCGCACGTCGGTCGCGAAGCGACCGCCGCCGCAGACGCGGCGCATGCCTGGATCGCGCGCGACGCGCCACGTACCGACGATCAGGTCGTCGGGCTGGTCGGGGGTTACCCGCGTCCACAGGATCACGCGGTCGCGCAGCGGGTCCCCGCTCGCGACGCCGTGCGCGAACGCCACTTCCGGGTCCCGCGAACCGCGTCCGCGGAAGCCCTGCGCGAGTGCGGGTGACGCTACGCCGGTCGCGGCGATAGCTGCAACGAAGTCTCTGCGCGTCAAGCGTGACATTGCGTACTGCTCTCCCCGTTCACGCGCACGATCGCGGCCGGACGTTTCGCGGTCGTGACGCTCGCGTGACCCTTGGATGGTCGAGCGCCGATCCCGGGAGTAGCATCTTCGCCGTGTGAAGAGCGACTGCCCGCATGAAGAATCCGGAGCCGAACGAGTCCGTCGAACGTATCCGCGCTGCGTTGCTGCTCCAGCTCAACGCAGCCCACGGTCTGCTCGAGGTGGAGCGGGTGCCGAGCAACACCGACGTGCATGAGGCGCGCAAGGCGATCAAGCGCGCGCGTGCACTCGTGCGGCTGCTCAGGCACTCGATCGCTCCGCGCGCGTTCGCCGAGGTCAACGTTACGCTGCGCGATGCCGGGAGATCGCTCAGTGCCGCGCGGGATGCGAAGGTGCTGCAGGACACGCTCGCGGCCGTCGTCGCTCGCGACGCGGTGCCGCTCGCGCGGGCGCGGAGACTCCGCGTGCGTGTCGGCGACGATCGACGACCCGCGGAAGCGCGCGCGACTCTCGAGGCGCGCGCGCGCCGCGCGTCACGTGCGCTGCTCGAGGTCGCGTCGCGGCGCGTGGCTAGGCTCAGGCCGCGCTCTGATGGCGCGCACCTGCTGGACGCGGGCCTCGAGCGGATCCGGCGGCGCGGCCGGCGCGCGATGCGCGTTGCGCGCGACGAGCGCACCGTGGAGTCGCTCCACGAATGGCGCAAGCAGGTGCAGTACTACTGGCACGCGCTCGAGGCGCATCCCGGCCGCGGGGCCCGCGCGACGCGTGCGCGCATCGCAGGCGCGCGCGAACTGTCACGGGCGCTCGGCGAGGACCACGATCTGGCGATGCTCGAACGCAAGCTGGCTGAATCCGGGCCGCCGGGGCGCGCCGACGGCGCGCTGCGGAAGGCGATCGCGCGCCGACGCGCACGCCGGCAGGACGCCGCGTTCCGCTTCGGCAGGATCCTCTATGGCCGGTAGGATTGAGCCCCGGTTTCGGGACGCTCGGTGGGCTGAACGCGGCTCGCGCGCCGTTCAGAAGCTCGCGCGCACCGTCAGTCCCCACGTGCGCGGATCGCCCGGCAGTCCGACGTACAGTCCCGACCCGCCCGGCGCCGCCGACAGCAGTTCGTAGTAGTCCTTGTTCGCGACGTTGCGCGCCCACACGAATACGTCCCAGCCCTTCGTCGCGCGGAAGCCGAAGCGCGCATTCACGAGCGCGTATCCCGGCACGTTCAGGTAGCGCGACTCCGTCGGATTCGACGAGAAGTTCGAGCGATAGCTCGCCTCCGTCGCGAAGAAGAAGTCGCCGCCCTGACCGAGCACGGTCAGCGGCCGGCGATATTCGCCACCGACCGACGCCGCCCACTTCGAGACGCCGGGCAGCCGCGTGCCGGAAGCGTCGTACACCTGCGGGCCGCCGGTGAGTTCGAGCGGCGGCGGCGCGTCGCGGAACGACAGGTACTTGCCGTCCGTGTACGCGACCGACGCACGCACGTCGAACGAGTCGCCGAGCCGCGCATCCGTGTCGAGTTCCACGCCGCGCACGCGCACCTTCTCCGCATTCGCGAGATAGCCGCGCAGCACGCCCACGCTCGCGTTCACGACCTGCGCCTGGTAGTCCTGGATCTCCGTGTTGTAGATCGTGAGGTTCGCAGTCGCGCCCTTCCACGGCTGCGTCTTGATGCCGAGCTCGTAGTGGTCCACGTCCTCTGGACGCACGGTCGCGGCGTTCAGCGCGGGCGCGCCGGAGGCGTCGTTCGGCAGGCCGCCGGTGTTCAGGCCGATCGACTTGTAGCTCTTCGCATACGTGCCGAACACGTGGACGGCGTCCACCGGCGAGTACGCGACCGTGAGCTGGCCGGACACGTTCGTGTCCTCCGTGTCGACGTTGTACGCCTGCGGCGCGAGGATCGATCGCTGCAGCGCGATCAGTGCCGGGTTCGTCGTCTGCAGGCCGCCGTACACCTCGTTGCGGTAGTCGACCTTCTTCTTGTCGTAGTTGAAGCGCAGGCCCGGAAGCACGCGCAAGCTGTCCGTGAGCTTCCACTCGACCTGGCCGAAGAGCGCGGCACTGTCCGTGTCCGCGAGCACGGTCAGCCGCTGCCCGTAGCCGTCGAGGAGCCCCGGCGTGGACGCGTTCGCGCTCGGCGCGAGCAGGAACACGGCGGCCGCCGAGCCCTGCTCCTGGATCTGCGAAGGATCGGAGTCGATGCTCTGCTTGAAGCCGAAGACGCCGGCGACGAAGCTCAGACGCTCGTTCACGTCGGCCGCATAGCGCAGCTCCTGGCTCGTCTGCCGCTGCTTCGACGGCGCCGCCGAGATCGTCGTGATCGGCAGGCCGAGGAAGTCGCGGTCGTTCGAGGGGTTCCAGTCCCAGAAGCGCCACGCGGTGATCGACGTGAGCGTGCCCGGGCCGACGTCCCAGTCGACGGTGAACGAGGCGCCGCCGAGGTCCTGCTCGGCGCGCCACGGCGTGTCCGTGTCGGTCACGCGATCGAACGCGTTGAAGCTCGGCGGCGTGTAGTTCAGTCGCGCGGCCAGCGCGGCGTACTGGCGATTCGCGGCGCGCAGCGTCGGCGCGACGCCGGCCACGACCTGCGCGTAGCCGTCCGGCCGCTGGCGCGTGTAGTCCGCCGCGAACCGGAAGGACAATCCTTCCTGCGCCTGGAAGAGCAGCTGGCCCGCGAAGCCGAGATTGTCGAGTTCGTTGACGTCGCGCCCGGTGCGCACGTTGCGGATCAGGCCGTCGCGCTGCGTGCCCGCGAACGAGAGGCGACCGGCGATGCGCTCGGACAGCGGGCCCGTGATCGACGCCTTCGCCTGCAGGAAGCCTTCGCTGCCGTACGAGAGTTCGGTGTCCGCGCCGAGCGCGAACTCGGGCTTGCGCGTCGTGACGTTGATCGCGCCGGCGGTGGTGTTCTTGCCGTACAGCGTGCCCTGCGGACCGCGCAGCACTTCGACCTGCTCGATGTCGATGAAGTCGAGCGTCGCCGCGGCGGGACGGGCGAAGTACACGCCGTCGACGTAGAAGCCGACGCCCTGCTCGAGGCCGTCGTTCGTGAGTCCGTACGGAGCGCCCAGCCCGCGGATGTTGATGGCCGAGTTGCGCGGGTTCGTCGTGTAGAACTGCACCGACGGCACGAGCTCCTTGAGCCGCGTGATGTTGAACGCGCCTGCGTCCGCGGCGAGGTCGCCGCTGACGACCGAGATCGGGAGCGGCACGCTCTGCGCCGTTTCTTCGCGCCGGCGCGCGGTCACGATCACGGAGTCGAACTCGGTTTCGGCGCGCGCGCCGTCCGAGCCCGCCGCTCCGGCCGGTTCGGCGTGCGCCGCACCCGCGGCGGCGAGTGCCGCGCTGGCGAGCAGCGCGATCCTGATGGCGTTCTTGAGCATGAGCATCGTCCCTGTGGCGAGCCGGTGGCGCGGGGGACGCGTCCCGGCGAAGTGGAGCGATACTGCCGATTGGCGCGAGCGAGCATGAGACCGCTTCGGCATGAACTGACGCGCGGGGGTTATGTGCGGGCCGTCCGCGCCGCGTCTGGGGCGGGAAATCCGACCGATTCCGCGTTCCCGACAACCACCGGCTGAGTCGCCATGCCGAAAAGATCTCAAGTCCGGCGCGCGTCCTGGACCGGGTGGGCATACCGCCGTGGCGCCGCTCTGCTCCGCCCGACCAGGAGAGGCGCGCGCCGACCTTGCCGTGTCGCCGGATCAGACGCGCGCGGGGTCCTCGCGTGCCTGCGTGGCGACGCCGCGGCGGAGCAGGTCCACGAGCGCGGCGACGAACGTGCCGCCGCTGCTCTGCGGGCGCGCCGCGGCGACCGCGTCCGAACGGCCGTCGACGCAGGCCATCGACCAGTCGGCAAAGCTGCGCTCGTCCGCGGTGCCGTACCAGAGCACTACGAGTTCGTCGTGACGCGCATCGCAGGCGATGCGCTCGAAGGTCGCCTCGATCGAATCCCGCGGGCCCTCGATGACCTGGCCGAACAGCTCGCGTCCGACGAGAAGCGCGCCCGTGATGCCGAGCGCGCGGTTGTTCCGCCGGGACGAGTCGAGGATCTTCGCGATCTCGCGCTCGGCTTGCGCCGGATCCGGGGCGAGCCGGCTGCGGCTGAAGTACGCGAGCATCTGCAGCGGCAGCGAACTCATTGCGTGCGCTCGAGCGGCAGGTCGTGCGCGAAGCGGGCGAGCATCGGCGGCAGGCGGTCGGCCGGCAGCGGCCGGCTGATCAGGTAGCCCTGATATTCGCCCACGCCGGCCTCCGCGAGCAGTTCGAGGACCTGCGGATCTTCGACTCCCTCGGCGAGCGTCGCGAGACCAAGACTCGTGCCGAGCGCGGCGATCGCGCGCACGACCCGCCTGGCCTGCGTCGTAGAGTCGAGGATCGCGCCGCAGTCCGCTTGCGGGACGATGCAGCGCCTGATGAACGAGCGGTCGATCTTGAGACGCTCGAACGGATACTCCGCGAGCTGGCCGAGCGAGGCGAACCCTGTGCCGAAGTCGTCGAGGGCGAGTGCGACGCCGAGCGCGCGCACTGCGTGGAGCGTGTCGAGTGCCTGGTGCATCACGACGCTCTCGGTGATCTCGAGTTCGAGCGCGGCAGGCGGCAGCCCGGACTCTGCAAGCGCTTCCTCGACCATCCGCACGAACGCCGCGCCTTCGCGCAGCTGCAGAGGCGACACGTTCACGGCGACGTGCGGTCGCGCGGAGCCCGGCGGGAGTTTCCAGCTTGCGGCAACGCGACACGCGGAGCGCAGTACCCAGCGGCCGATCGTCGAGATGAGCCCGACTTCCTCAGCCAGCGGCACGAAGTCGGCCGCTCCGACGATGCCGCGAGTCGGATGGTGCCAGCGCGCGAGCGCTTCGAAGCCGATGAGCCGGTCGTCGCCGACGGTGACCTGCGGCTGGAAGTACACCTCGATCTGCTCGATGGGCAGCGCCGCGTGCAGCGCCGCGTGCTGCAGCGCCAGCGCCGTCCGCAGATCCGCTTCGAGCTCCCGCCGTTCGCGCCGGTCCTCGTCCGCTTCGCGCTGGAACTCGCGCACGCGCTCCGGCGTACGCAGCGCTTCGCGGAGCGCGATGGTCGCGCTGCGGAGCAGCGGGTCGGCGGAGTCGCCGTCGCGCGGCATGCATGCGACGCCCGCCGCGGCGCGCAGCTCGACGACGCGGCCGTCGATCGCGTACGGACGCTGCAGCACGTTCACGATGCGGCGGGCCAGCTCGGTCGCATCGAGCGCCGCGGTCGACGACGACCGCGAACTCGTCGCCGCACGTCCGCGCGACGAGCGCGCGTGGCGGGGACACGTGCCGCACGCGCGCCGCCGCAAGTGCGAGCACGCGGTCGCCGATCTGCGGACCATGGGACTCGTTCACCGCGCGGAAGTGGTCGAGTTCGATCGCGACGATGGCGAGCGGGGCGGGGGCACGAGCGCGCAACGCGTCCACGAGTGCGGCGCGCGTGGTCGCTCCGGTGAGTGGGTCGACGTCCGTGGGCGTCGGCGCATCTCGGTCGCGAACGTGGGGCGAGGCCGTAGACCTTGGCACGGGCGATCCGGAAATTGTGCAGTACAGAGAGTAGCGACGCCGCGAGTGCGGAATTCAGAGTCCGCAGCGCGATTCAGGGAATCCCGGCAAGCGGCCGCACGCAAAGCCGTAAGGGCAGGATCGGCGTGCCTCCGTAGTGCGATGGGTGCACCGTCCGCCCGCGAGCAGCGGGCGACTCAGCTCTGCCGCGCGCCTGCGAGCGCGCCCGCGAGCCGCTCCGTATCGAGCTGTCCCTGCCACTTCGCGATCACGAGCGTCGCGACCGCGTTGCCGATGAAGTTCGTGATCGCGCGGCATTCCGACATGAAGCGGTCGATGCCGAGGATCAGCGCCATGCCGGCGACCGGCACGCTCGGAACCACCGACAGCGTGGCCGCGAGCGTGATGAAGCCGGCGCCCGTCACGCCCGCGGCGCCCTTCGAGCTCAGCATCGCGACGCCGAGCAGCAGCAGCTGGTCGCCGAGCGACAGCTGCGTGCCCGTCGCCTGCGCGATGAAGAGCGCGGCGAGCGTCATGTAGATGTTCGTGCCGTCGAGATTGAAGCTGTAGCCGGTCGGCACGACGAGACCGACGATCGGCTTCGGCGCGCCGGCCGCTTCCATCTTCGTCATCAGTGCGGGGAGTGCGGCTTCGGACGAAGACGTGCCGAGCACGAGGAAGAGTTCGTCGCGCAGGTAGCGCATGAGCTTCAGCACCGAGAAGCCGTGCAGGCGCGCGATCGCGCCGAGCACGATCGCGACGAACAGCGCGGACGTGAGATAGAACGTGCCGACCAGCAGTGCAAGGCTCTTGATCGACTGCAGCCCGTACTTGCCGACCGTGAACGCGAACGCGCCCAGCGCGCCGATCGGCGCGGCGCGCATGCAGATCGCGACCAGGCGCGCGAACACCGCGCCGAAGGATTCGAGGACGTGCAGCGCGGGCAGTCCGCGGTCGCCGGTCATCGCGAGCGCCACGCCGCAGAGCACCGAGAACAGCAGGATCTGCAGGATGTCGCCGTCCGCGAAGGCGGACACGGGCGTGGACGGAATGATGTTCAGCAGGAAGCCGACGATCGTCTGATCGTGCGCCTTCGATGCGTAGCCGGACACGGCGCCGGCGTCCAGCGTCGCGGGGTCCCACGTGCAGTCCGGCGCCCGGCTGCACGACGTTCGCGACCACGAGCCCGACGACGAGCGCGAACGTCGACACCACGAGGAAGTAGGCGAAGGCCTTGCCGGCGACAGAGCCGGCCGTGCGCAGATCGCGCATGCCCGCGATGCCCGGCACGACCGTCAGGAAGATGACGGGACCGATCAGCATCTTCACGAGCCGGATGAAGCCGTCGCCGAGCGGTTTCAGCGACTCGCCGACTTCGGGCCAGAACACGCCGATGAGACCACCGACGAGGATGGCGACGAGCACCTGGATGTACAGGCTGCGCGAGACCTGCGGCGCATGCGTCGCGGCGGGGAGTTCCGGGGACATCTTCGGCGTCGACTCCGCTCAGAGCGCCCCGGTGCCGCGAGCGGTCCGCGCGGCGCGCCCCGGTGCACGGGTGTTCCGCGCGTAGCGTAATCGGTTCCCGCGCACGCGGCTCGCTCGTGCGCGTCGCGGGCGCCGCGCGACTTCCCCGACGCTGCGATCACCCGCGCTCGTGCAGCAGACGCCCGATCTCCGCGCCCAGCGGCAGATCGCCGACCGGGCCGAAATGCTGCGCACGCCGCCGGCCGAGCGCGTCGATTAGCACGAGCGTCGGCGTGCCCTGCATCTCGTAGGCGGCCATCGTCGCCGGAATGCGCGCCGTCTGCCGATCGATCCCGACCGGGAACTCGATGCGGTTCTCGTGGAGGAAGGCCGCGAGCGCCGCGCGCGAACCCTGCGCCTCGTGATGCTCGAACACCGTGTGCAGCCCCACGACCGCGACGTCCGTCGGCCGGAAGAGCTGCGCGACGCGTTGCGCCTGCGGCAGCGAGTGCTGCACGCAGCCGGGACACAGCATCTGGAACGCCTCGACGACGACGACGCGGCCGCGGAGCGACTCGAGCGTGAGCGGTGCCGGGACGTTCAGCCATTCGGCGACGTCGAACTCGGGCGCGGGCAGTGCGGGGAACGGCATGCGGAAGCTCCGCGAGCCGGGCGGGTGCACACCGCCCGGCCCGCCAGGATCGTCAGAAATCGCCGGACTTCACGTACGGCTCGCTCCACAGGATGACCTGCAGCAGCACGGACTTCACCCACGCCTGCTGCATCTTCTCGACCTGCTCCGGCGGGGCGCCGCCCTTCTCGAGGAACGGCTTCAGCGTCGCGGTCACCGGGTAGACGAGCGCGGGCACGTAGCGGTACGCGATGTTCGGCACGGAGTCGACGCCGTCCGTGCGGTTCTTGCCGCTGCGATGGTGACGACGGCCGATCTCGAACTGGTAGTCCAGCCACTGCTGGTCGTAGTCCGCGCGCGCCGTGTCGAGGATCCACTGCTTGAACCGCAGGCGTACGGCCGCGAGGTACGCGGCATCGGGCTGGCCGGTGCGGCGCTGCCCGAAGAACTGCACGAGCTGCGGCTGCGATGCGACGAACCCGTACCAGACGTCCAGGATCGCGTCGGCCTGGGGTTCCAGGATCGGTGCGGAGGCGCGGAGCGCGGCGACGTCCTCGGCGCCGAACAGCAGCGACCTCTGCAGCAGCTCGAGTTCCTCGAGCGAGATCGGCGCGCGCGGCACGCCGGGCTGACCCAGCGTGTAGCCGGGGATCTTCGGTGCGGGATCCGCGAGCGCGGGCGTGGCGGCCATCGTGAGGACTCCGAGGGTGAGCAGGGGGGCCAAAGAACGCATGTCGACTCCATTGGTATCGCGACGATACCAATGCAGCGTGCGTCCGCCGCCGTCGGTTGTCAAGATGGTATCGCCGCGTTACCATCAATCCGTGGCCGCCGACCCGCCCGTGTATGCGCTCCTGGAGCGCCTGTCGAACCTGCTGCGCGCGGAGCTGCGCGCGGCCGGCGCGCCCGCGGACCTCGAGCCCGTGCACCTGCAGGCGCTCGACTATCTCGAGCGCGCGAACGACTACAGCAACACGCCGCTCGGCGTCGCGGAGTACCTCGGGCTCACGAAGGGCAACGTCTCGCAGCGCCTGATCGCGCTCGAGAACGCCGGCTACCTGCGGCGCACGACGGACCGCGACGACCGCCGCATCTCGCACCTGGCGGTGACCGCGCGCGGGCGGGCGCTGCTGCGCGACACGGTGCCGCCGGCGCCGTGGCGCGCGGCACTCGAATCGCTGCCGGCCGCGACGCGGCAGCAGCTCGAGAGCGGCCTGCTCGAACTGCTGCGTGCGCTCCAGGTCGCGCAGGGTGGGCGCGCGTTCGGCGTCTGCCGAACGTGCCGTTTCTTCCGTACCGAGGAGACGGGATACCGCTGCGGGCTGACGAGCGAGCCGCTCGCGGCACCGCAGATCGAGAAACTCTGTCGGGAGCACTCGGCCGCGACGCCCGCAGGCTGAGTCGCGCGTCGCGTCGCGGCGCTGCCCGGACCGGATCCCGGCCCGGCCGACTCGCTCCAGTCACCGGTATTCGGACGTGACCCGCGTCTGACCGGGCCCGCGCGCGCATTCGATTCATTTCACGATTCCGCTCGCCGCTCGCCGCTCGCCGCTCGCCGCTCACCGCTCGCCGTGCTCGCTTGCAAATGTCACCGACCGGTGATATCTATAGTCACCAGACGGTGACAAATGCGAGGAGACGACTTCCATGACGACGACATCGGCATCCCGGCAGTTCAGCCCGCGCCCGGCGGCGCACCGCCGCCCGCTGATCGGCGCGGCGGCGATCGCGCTCGCGATCGCGTTCAACGTGCCGTATGCAGTGCTCGCGACGACGTTCGACTACCCGGACGTGCTGCGCCACGCGCCGGGCGAGGTGCTGCAGCGGTTCGCCGCCGGCGGGCCGTCGCTCGTCCTCGCGTGGTACGCGTTCGCGATGACCGCGCTCGCGCTCGTGCCGGTCGCGATCGCGCTGACGCTCGGGCGCGCGCGCCTCGCGCGCGATCCCGGAGTGGCGATCGCCGCTGCGATCGCCGGCAGTCTCGCGGGGCTCGCGCAGGCGATCGGGCTCGCCCGGTGGGCGTTCGCGGTGCCCGCTCTCGCGCATGCCCACGTCGACGCGGTCGACGAGGCCACGCGGAGCGCGACGGCGCAGGCGTTCACGCTGCTGAACGGCTGGGGCGGCGTCGGTATCGGCGAGCACCTCGGGCAGTGGCTCACGGTCGCGTTCGTGTGCTGCGTGTCGGTGCTGCAGTGGCGCGAGTCGCGGCGTGCGACCGCATGGCTCGGCGGCTTCACCGCGCTCGCGATCGCGGTCGGCGCGTTCGGCGGACTGGCGCTCGCGCTCGGCGGCTCCGACTCCGCCTTCCTGCCGGCGACGATCGCCGGCTACACCGCGCTCACGCTGTGGCTGATCGCCACCGGCGTCGGCGAATGGCGCGGCCCCGCGGCACGCACGAGCTGACCGCGCCGCTCTTCAGCGTTCCTTTCCCTTCCCCGTTCCACTCACGACCAGCCATCTCACGATGGAGGAGATACTCATGTCCCCGAATCATCACGATCACGCGCTCGAGTCCACGCAGGCGACCGCCCGAAGCGCTCCGCCATGGTCCGTCGCGGACGACTGTGCGGCAGGCGGCCGATCCGCGGACTCCCGGCCCGTGCCACGCGTGGCGACCTTCGGCGCGCTCGCCGCTGCGCTGCTCTTCGCGGGCCACGCGGCCGGGTCGACTCCGTCCGGCTTCGTGACCGGCGGCGTCGCGGTCCTGCCGGAGTACGAGGGTTCGGCCGACCTGCAGCTCGTGCCGTTCGTGGCAGGGGAAGCGCGCGTCGGTAATCGCTACGTGCTGCTCGAGGGCACCGCACTGCGAGCGAACGTCGTCGACTCCGCGCAGTGGGAGGCCGGACCGGCCGCGAGCTACCTGTTCGGTCGCGACGACGACGTCGACAGCGCGGCCGTGGCGCGGCTGCCGGCCGTCGACGATGCGTTCGAGCTCGGCGCATTCGTCGCGCGCCGGTGGTCCGGCGTGTTCCGCGAAGGCGACGTGCTGCGCGTCGCGCTGCAGGCGACCACGGACGTCACCGGAGTCCACGACGGCTGGCAGCTCACGCCGACGCTCTCGTACGGGACCGCGATCGGCAATCGCTTCAGCGTGCGTTTCGACCTGAGTGTCACCCACGCGTCGCGCGAGTACGTGCGGACGTACGTCGGCGTGACGCCCGGCGGCGCCGCGGCGAGCGGCCTCTCGACGTTCGATCCGGGCGCGGGTGCGAAGGATGCGACCGTCGGCGCGACCTGGAGCTGGGCGGCGACGTCGACGTGGTCCGTCGACGGCTACGTCGGCGTGCGACGGCTGCTCGGCGACGCGGCCGACAGTCCGGTCGTGGCGGAGGCCGGCGATCCGACGCAGCTGACGATCGCGATCGGCATCGGGCGGCGCTTCTGATGAGGGGCAGGCGGGTACGGCGGCTGCGCATGCCGCCGTGCCCGCATTGTCACCGACAGGTGATATCCTCCGCGACGGAATGACGGCGGACGCGACTCGGGAGTTGCGATGAGCAGACCGGCAGCACGGCGCGCGACGCGGTCGCGCGATCGCGAATCGACCGAGCAGGCGATCGTGGACGCCGCGCTGGAGCTGCTCGCGACCGAGGGCTTCCACGCGGTCGGCGTGAACGAGATCGCGCGCCGGGCGGGCTGCGACAAGCAGCTCATCTACCGCTACTTCGACGGGCTCGACGGCGTGATCGAACGCGTCGGCGTCGAACTCGGACGCCAGTTCGAACGGGCGCTCGGCGCGGCCGCGGAACGCGAACCGCCGGACAGCTATGCGCAGCTCGTCGAGCGCATGCTCGTGGCGCTCGTCGGTGTGTTCCGCGAGAACGCGCTGCTGCGGGCGATCACTGCGTGGGAGCTCGCTGCGGCGACGCCGGCCGTCTCGCGGCTCGTCGCGGCACGCGCGCGGCAGCTGCAGGCCTGGGTCGGCCGGCTGCGCGGTGCGCTCGTGCCGCCGCCCGACGTCGACGTAGCTGCGACGAACGCATTGCTGATCGCGGCCGTGCAGCAGCTCGCGCTCTCGGCGCATGCGAGCGGCTCGTTCGCGGGCCTGCCGCTGCGCACCGAGGCCGACTGGAAGCGCGTCGAGACGGAGATCGGGCGTCTGGTGCGACTCGCGTACGGCGAGCGCTAGAGGGGCACGTCGGCCGGCGCGCGTCGCGCCCGTCCTGGACGCAATGGCGGCGGCGTCGGGGCGTGCTGCGCGCGCGGGCCGCTGCGCCGAGCGCGGGCCGCGGCGGCGGCGCGGGCCGCCGCGTCGGCGCGGCCGGTCGCCCGTGGTGTGGAGCTTCGATGCGGCTGCGCGGTGCAGTCCGTCGCCGTCGGGCATAGTGCGCGCTCGCACGAGGAGTGGACATGTATCGGCTCGACGGCAAGGTCGCGCTGTGCACCGGCGCGGGTCGGATGGATGGGCTGGGCGCCGCGATCCTGCGGCGTCTCGCGGCCGAGGGCTGCCGCGTCGTCGTCACCGACCTCGGCACGCCGAATGCGCTGATGCAAGCCGGGCACATCGGCAGCACCGCGGAGATGGAGCAGGTCGCCGCGGACATCCGCTCGCGCGGCGGCGAAGCGCTCGCGGTGCCGCTCGACGTGCGCGACGAGGAGCAGGTGCGCGCCTCGATCGCGCGCACGGTCGAGGCGTTCGGCCGCATCGACATCCTCGTGAACAATGCCGGCATCGGCTACATGATGGAACCGCTGCTCGAGGTCACGCGCGAGCGCTGGCAGGCCGTGCTCGACGTGAACCTGATGGGCGCGTTCCTGTGCACGAAGCACGCGGCGCGCCAGATGATCGCGCAGGGCGGCGGCGGCCGGATCGTGAACATCGCGAGCCAGGCCTCGAAATCGGGACACATGCACCTCGCCGCGTACACGAGCTCGAAGCACGGCCTCGTCGGCTTCACCCGCACGGCGGCGCTCGAACTCGGCCCGCACGGCATCACAGTGAACGCGATCTGCCCGAACCACGTGACGACCGGCCTCGGCGCCGCGCAGAACGAGTACTTCGCGAAGCTGCGTGGGTTCCCGGACGCTGACGCGTATCTCGCCGACATGAGGGGGCGCATTCCGCTGCGGCGCGTGGGCCAGCCGGGCGACACCGCCGGCGTGTGCGCGTTCCTGTGCTCGGACGAGGCCGCGTACGTCACGGGCGAGGCGATGAACGTGAGCGGCGGAATCGAGATGCACTGAGATGGCGACGCGAAAGAAGAAGCAGGGCGCACGTGCGACGAGCCGTCGCACCGCCACCGCGACGAAGCGGACGAAGCGGACGAAGCGGACGAAGAGTGCCGCGGCCACGCCCGCCGTGCAGAGGGCCCCCGTCGCCGCGCCGGCGCGTCGAGCGGCCCCGGGCTCGCTGCCGCGCGACCCGAAGGGCGGCCGCTCGCAGTTCTACGCGGATCCCGCGATCGACCAGCTGTGGGCGGTGGTCACGGCGATCACCGGCGAAGTGTCCGTCGCGTTCGACCGGCTGGACACGATCGAGCGGCTGCTCGATGCCGGCGGCGCGGTCACGCGCGCCTCGATCGAAGCGTATCGGCCGGACGACGCGGTGTCGGCGGAGCGCGCGCGCCGCCGCGAAGAGCTGATCCGCCGCGTGTTCCAGGTGCTGAGCCAGTACGGTCAGTGAACCCGCCCGCGCTCTACACGCCGCTCGTGCTGCCGTGCGGCGTGCGCCTGCGCAATCGCATCACGCACGCTTCGATGACGACGCGCATGGGGCGCGACCAGGCGCCGACCGAGCGCCAGGTGCAGTACTACGCGAACCGCGCGCGCGGCGGCTGCTCGCTGATCGTGACCGAGCCGCTGAACGCGTGGCGCGCGCAGTCGGCGCCGCACAAGGTGCGCGTGTGGAACGACGACCACGTGGACGCGCTCCGGCGCTGGGCCGCGGCGGTCGAGAGCGAGGACTGCCGCCTGCTCGGGCAGATCCAGGATCCCGGCCGCGGTCGCCACGAACGCGGGCGCAACCCGATTGCGGTCGGCGTGTCGAGCCTGCCCGACGACCTGAGCTGGACCGTGCCGCACGTGCTCACCACGGACGAGATCCGGCGGATGATCGACGACTTCGCGGCGTCGAGCGCGCGACTGCAGCGCTGTGGCTTCTCGGGCGTCGAGATCTCCGCCGGTCACGGGCATCTGTTCCATCAGTTCATGTCGGCGCGAGCTAACGAGCGCGACGATGAATACGGCGGGCCGCTCGAGAACCGCCTGCGCGTCGTGCGCGAGCTCATCGACGCGATCCGCGCCGCGACCGGTCCGGGCTTCGTGCTAGGTCTCAAGTTGCCCGGCGACGACGGCGTGCCGGGCGGCATCGGGCCGCGCGAGGCGGCCGAGCTCACGCCGCCGCTGCTCGCACGCGGCGGCATCGACTACGTGTGCTACACGTGGGGCGCGCACGCGCGCTCGCTCGACATGCACATCCCGGACATGCACTGGCCGCGTCTGCCGTTCCTCGACGTGGTGCGGCAGTTGCGGCCCGCGATCGGCGACGTGCCGATGATGGCGGTGGGGCTGGTCACCGATCCTGCGGAAGCGGAAGGCATCGTCGCGCGCGGCGATGCGGAGCTCGTCGCGCTCGGGCGTGCGCTCGTCACCGATCCCGCGTGGCCGGCGAAGGCCGCGCGCGGCCGCGCCCGCGACATCCGCTACTGCGTGTCGTGCAACAGCTGCTGGGGGACGATCACCGAGCAGCGGCCGCTCGCCTGCGACAACAATCCGCGCGTCGCGGCGCCCGACGAAGTGGAGTACCGGCCCGCGCCGGCGCCGCGCAGGCGGCGCGTCGTCGTGATCGGCGCCGGCATCGCGGGGCTCGAGGCGGCGTGGATCGCGGCGGCGCGCGGGCACGAGGTGACGGTATTCGGCGCGTCCGCGGAGGTCGGCGGGAAGACGCGACTGCATGCGCGGCTGCCCGGCGGCGAGAACCTGTCTAGCATCTACGACTGGCAGTACGTCGAAGCCCGCCGCGCCGGTGCGCGCTTCGAGCTCGGCCTGCGCGCGAGCGCAGCGGACGTGCTCGCGCTCGCACCCGACCTCGCGATCGTCGCGACCGGCTCGACGATGTCGTGGCCGACGTCGCTGCCGCGCGAGCTGCAGGCGGAAGGCTTCGTCCCGGACCTGCGCAGCGCGATGGCCGAACTCGCGGGCCGCAGCGATCCGCAGGGCGGCACCGCGGTGCTCTACGACATGGACCACACGGAAGGCACTTACGCCGCGGCCGAAGTGCTGCGGCGGCTGTTCGATCGCACGGTGATCGTGACGCCCCGCGATCGCATCGCGGAGGACGTGCCGCTCGTCACGCGCCTCGGCATCCACCGGCGGATCGCCCGGCACGGCATCGAGGTGGTCACGCTGCACGAGCCGGACGCGGGCTCGCGGTTCGAAGAGGGCAGCGTGAGCGTGCGGAACGTGTACGGCGGCGAGCCGCGCGCGATCGAGGACGTCGCGCTGTTCACGTACTCGACGCCGCGTCGCGCGGACGACGCACTCGCGCATGCGCTGCGCGCCGCGGGGATCGAAACGAGGACGATCGGCGATGCCTGGGCGCCGCGTACGGTGGGCGCCGCGACCGCGGACGGGCATGCTGCCGGCCACGCGGCGTGAAGCGCCACCCGTCGCCGTCGGCGATGTGGGCGGTGTCGGCGGTGTCGCTGCGAGAGGTGCGTGCGCCGCGGAGCTCCGACGACGACTCCGCGTCCGCTCAGCCTACTTCCACGCCCCGAAGATGAACCAGCTCGCGCCGTTCCCGTGCGCGGGCGCCGGGATCTCGCCGCGACACGAACGCTCGAACTCCTCGTCCGGGAGCGTCGAGTAGTTCGGGATGCGGCGCGCGAAGCAGCGGTCCGGCGCGAAGCCCGCCGCGATGACCTCGCGGCGGAAGTCGAGCGCGCGGAACGCGGCGTAGTGCGGCTCGTTGTTGTGGTACGCGTCCCAGTCCAGATAGAACGAGTAGTACGGATCCGTCTCCGAGCTCGGCGGCAGTTCCATGTGCACCATGAGTCCGCCCGGCTTCAGCAGGCGGTGGCACTCGCGGAGCACCTCGCGCGTGGACTTCGTCGGGATCTCGTGCAGGAAGAAGCTCGAGCACACGACGTCGAAGGACTCGCTCGGCAGGTCGGTGCGCTCGGCGCGCTGCTGCGAGAAGTGCACGCGCAGACCGAGCGACTCCGCACGCGCGTGCGCGTAGCGCAGCAGCGGCGCACCGACGTCCACGCCGTAGCCTTCGCACTCGGAACACCTCGAGGTAGGGGAAGAGGTTGTTGCCCGTGGTGCAGCCGAGATCGAGCAGGCGTTGCGGCGAGAAGTCCGGGCGCACGATGCGGATCCAGCGCGCGATCGACGCGGCCACGCCGCCACGCGGGGTGCGCAGCTTCATGGCGCCGCCGAACACGGACGTGCCGTACGTGTAGATCGCGCCGGCGGCGACGTCGTCCTCGCCGTGCTCCGTGTGGTAGCAGCCCGGCATCAGGTGGATGTCGAGCGCGGTCACTTCCTTCGGCATCTCGATCGCCGGATCGAGGCGCAGGCTGCCGCCGGCCGGGTTGCGGCGCGCGGCGTCGCGCGCGGTGTGCACGAGCGCCGGCAGCTGCCGCTCGATCTGCGGCAGCACGGACCACCACGTGAGCTCCTGCGCGGAGTAGCGCACCGCGCTCCAGGCGCGGTAGAGCGGGTGCGAGGCCATCGCGCGGCGCACTTCGCGGCCGTCCTTCGGCGGCCGCCCGTGCTCGCGCACGTGCGCGGGCTCGACCTCGCGCTCGTACGCCTCGCGCATGCGCGGCGCGAGATCGACCATCACGTGCTTGCGCAGCATCGAGACGAACTCCTGGCGCGCGAGTCGTCGTGGCTGGGCGGGGCGAGGTCGTCGAAGCGGGTGGCGGAGTACATGCCCCGGATTATGCGGGCCGCGAGGTTCGCGCGCCGTGCGCGGCCGCACGGCGCCCGCGGCGCGGGCGGTACGGGCGTCCGGCGCGCGGTGTCCAGTGCAGCCGCGCGCTCAGTCGGCGGCGACGTCCTCGATGAACACGGTCACCGTGGGATCCGCCCGCAGCTGCTGGCGGGCGCGCAGCCCGTAGCTCAATACGCGGCCGGATTCGAACCCGATCCAGACGCCGTTCGCGAAATGGATGCGAAACGGCGGCTCGCCCGAGTCCTCGGGCGGTTCGCTCCACAGCACCCGGCCGAGGCGCTGCCGCGCTTCCCGGGCGGTCATGCCGGCGAGCCCCGCCAGTTCGCGCGGCTCGCTGGCGCGATCGCCGGTGTAGTCGAGCGCGACGACGCGGTCCTCGTCGCTGTCCCCGGCGTCGTCGAACGCGACCGTGAGCAGACCGTCGCCCGAGGCACCCGCGGTCTCGTAGTTCCAGGCGCCGCTCATCTTCGCGCGGGGCGCGCCGCGCGCTGCACGCACTTCGGCTCGCGTCATGCCGATGCGCAGGCCCCACAGCCGATCGAGTACGACCGTGCCGGCGGGGCCGCGTTGCGTTCGCGGCAGATCGTCGGCCACCCGCAGGTCGCCGAGCGTGAACGACAGCGTGGCGCGCAGCGCGGTGCCGCGCGCCGCGCCGGCCGCGGCGCCTCGGGCGCAGCCGTCCGCGCCCAGTGGAGCGCCGCGGAGTCGAGCAGCGGATGCCCCGACGAGCCGAGGATCTCCGCGGCAGCGACGCACCGTTCCGCGCCGAGCGTGAGCTTCAGCACCACGTTGCCGAAGATCTCCCGCGTGGCGGCCTGCGGCGGATACGGGGGTGGGGCTGCGCGACGCGCCGTCGGCGCCGTCGCCGCAGGCGACGGACAGCCGCCCTCGCGCACCCACGGCGCCGGAATCAGCTCGGCGCCCCGAGTCACGCCGACCGCACGCGCGAGCCGCTCGCGCGACACGCTCCAGGCGCGCGAGACTTCGCGCCGTGCGGCATCGAGGGAGAAGGGTCGGTGATCGGTTCGTACCCGGCCGCGTACGCGCGTTCCGCCGCAGCGAGCCCCGCGCGCGCGGTCTCGCGCTGCTCGGGCGTCGCGAGTGCGGCCCATTCCTCCCAGCGACCGCGCTGCTCCGCGAACACGAACTGCCAGCGCCAGTAGTACTCGAGTCGAGTGACTCGCGACGCGAGCGAGTCGAGAGCCTCGGCGGTCGGGGCGTCGCCGAACGCAGCCGCGGCGAGCGGGGATGCCTCGACCTCGTCGCGCAGCGCCTCCCGCGCCGTGCGGCCGAGCGCATCGGGCGGCGTGGCGACCGCGATCTGGTACAGGCTCCAGATCCGCGCGCGGAGATCTTCCGCCGCTGCGCGCGGTGCGCTCGCCGCGGCGTGCGCACCGGTGCACGCCGCGAGAGCGGTCGTCACCGCGAACACGACCGCGGCCATCGCGCGCAGCGCCCGCGCCGACGCACACGCGCGCATCTACTTCTCCAGCACCTTGACCCGCGTGAGCAGCAGCGTGAACGGGTCCTCGATGTCGCGTGGCAGCCGTGCGCCCTCGCTCGCCATGCCGACCTCGTACAGCACGCTCGCGTCCGCCGGCGGGCGGCCGGCGCCGCTCGAGGTCACGACGTCGGTGAGCGAGAGCGAGCGCCCGCGCTCCCGCGGGTGATCGTGCCGTCGAAGCCCGAGGCGCGCTCCATGCGTCTGCGCCATGCGTCGCGGTCCGCGGCCGGCGCGTCCGCGTCGGGCCGTATCCGCCGCTCGACGGTCAGCCACTGTCGCGTCTGCTCGTCGCGCCGCAGTTTCAGGCCGACGACTCCCCAGTCGATGCGGCCCGCGCCGAGCACGTAGCCGGTGTTCAGCGTGAGCACGCTGTCCGGACCGACGGGCTGGATCGATTTCGGCACGGCCACTTCGAAGCGCGGCGTGGCCACGAGGAGCGGAGCATCCGCGGACGGATGTTCCACGCGCACCTTCTCGAAGGCCGCGGGACGCAGGCTCGCGACGACGCAGGAACGCCGCCCACTGCGCCGACGTGCCGGAGTAGTTGCAGTAGACGTAGTCCGTGACGTAGCGCATCGCCTCGAACTGCACCGCGTACATCGCGGACGGCACCTGCGCCGCGAAACCGGAGAAGCCCTCGGGCGTCGGCAGCGAGAACGTGAGGATCGACGCATCCACGAACCCGACCGGCCAGCGCCGCACCTGCCAGCGACGCCCGAAGCGGTCGACGTGCACGGTGTCCTCGAGCGGCGGGCCGAGCGAGGTGACGAGCACGGACTGCGTACCGACCGGCCGATGGAACTGCAGGCCCTTCAGCAGCAGGTCCATCGCCGCGCGCGGATCCGAGTGGAACGCGTCGTCGGTCGCACCGTTCGGGCGCCGCACGCGGAACAGCGTGACGCCCAGGTCGATGCCGACTTCCACGAGTCCGCCGGGTTCGACCGCCTGCTCGCGCTGGCCGCCCGGCTCGTCCACTTTCCAGGAGCCGTCCGTGCGCTGCTGCACGATCGCCGGCAGCGTGCCCTCGTACGTGGACGCGAGCACGCGCGTGCGGACTTCGCGGGTACGAGGTCCGTGCCTGGCGCCGCCGCGAGCGCTTCGCGATCCGCGCGGTTCGTGCGCACCCACTGGTCCTGCACCGCGCGCGCGAAGTCCGGGAACGCTGCGGGCAGCGGGACGGTGGCCGTGAGCCTGGACACGCGCTGCGACTTGGCGTTGGGCAGCGCGCGGCATAGCGCACGTCGATGCTGCCGGGCTTCCCGATGCCTGCGAGCGCGCGCGCGATCGGCAGCGCGTAGTTCAGGTTCTCGCTCTCCGACTTCGCGAGCACGACGCCGATCACGCGGCCCGCGCCGTCGAGCAGCGGGCCGCCGCTGTTGCCGGGCGACGCGGCGGCCGAGAAGCGGAGCCATTTCCAGCGGCCGTCCTGGTCCTCGGGCGTTTCCGACGTGAGCAGTCCGTCGCGGATCACCACGCCTTCGCCGAGCGCGTTGCCGACCGCGAACACCGGCGAGTCGACCGCGTACTCGACGCTGGTCGGCAGCGCCTTCGCGGGCGGGGCGTTCGCGAGCGTGAACACCACGTAGTCCTCGTGTGCGGAATAGCCGACGATGCGGTCGATCGCGTACACCTTGCCCGCCGCGTCGCGGAGCGCGGGCACGCCGAACGTGCTGCCGATCGCGGACTGGAACACGTGGCCTGCGGAAACGTACTGCGTGGGCGCGATCGCGAAGGCCGTGCCGATCGACCAGTACCGGTCGCTGCGCACCTGGTACGGCAGCAGGTCCAGCGGCGGCGGGCGCTCGTACGAGAGCGGGTCGCGCTCGAGTTTCGGGACCACGACTTCGAACGTCGCCGCGCGCACGCTCTGCTGCAGTTCCGGCGTGGGGGTGGCGGCCACCGACGGCAGCGCGGCGGCGGCATACAGGCAGACGATCAGGACCTTCGTCGCAGGGCGCATCCAGCATCCTCGCGTGGTGTCGGTCGAAGCATACGACACGCGCGGCACGATCTCGCGCGACACGTCGGCCACCGAGCGACGGCGGTGCCGGCTCTTGTCCAGGCGTCGGCGCCGGCCGCGTGCGCGTTGCCGCGGCGTCGCGACCGGGCACGATCTCTCATCGGCGGTGCGCTCTGCGCGCCTGCCGTTCGCGAGAGACGTCCGCATCATGTCCACCCGCCCGGCGACTCCGCGTCGCCCGTCTCGCCGGCACGCCGCGCAGTTCGCGGCGCTGGCACTGCTCGGCGCGAGCGCCGCGTCCGCCAGCTGCTTCCCGCCGACCGACCCGACGCTGCGCGCGCTCGATCGCGATACCGACGTGCGTCCCGAGCGCGCGGCCGCCGAAGTCGTGCGGCGTCTCGCGCTGCCGGAGACCGGACGGGATCCCCTGCTCGTGGCGCAGCTGCACGCGATCGCGGCGGAAGCGGAGGTGCAGGCGAGTCGGCCGGAGGCCGTGAAGTCGCACGTCGATGCGGGTCTCGCCGCGCTGGCAGCGGCGCCCGCCGGTGCCGAGCGCGAGAGGGTGGGCGGCCACCTGCAGAACAGCCGTGCGGTGCAGCTGATCCTGGTGGGCGAGGCCGCGGCGGCGGAGAGCGTGCTGGCCGCGGCGCTGCGCGAAGCGCGACCCGGATCCGCGGGCTACTCGTGTCTGCTCGCGGCGCGCAGCCTGCTCCACCTGCAGGCCCGATCGCTCGACGCGGCCGCCGCCGACGCACTCGAGGCGTACGAGATCGCGACCTCGACGGCGGATGCGTACGCGAGGATGAATGCCGCGTATCACCTCGCGGCGATCTACTCGCGCGCGGGGCTGATGTCGCAGGCCGAGACGATGGTCGCGGAAGTGGCCGACTACGCCACCCGCGAGCAGGCCACGCACCTGCAGACCATCACGGCGTTCTGCAGGCACGGGTGTTCACGTCGCAGCGGAAGCACGCGGAAGCCCTCGTCGCGGCCCGACGCCGCGCGAGCTGGCGGTGCAGGACGGTGCGCCCATGGGCGTCGCTGCGGCGACGCTCTCGGTGTGCATGGCGCTCGTCGGGCTGCGCGAATTCGCGGCCGCGGAACCGCTGTGCCGCGGGCACGAGGCCGAATTCGTCGCGGCCCAGCGGCTGGACCTGCTCGGCGAGATGCGTGCGCAGCAGGCGCGGATCGCGCTCGCCGGGCGGCGGCCCCGCGACGCCGTGCGGCTCCTCGACGCCGTGCTCGCGGACGGCGGCACGCCCGTCGGACCGTCGTATCGGGCGCGCTACCTGCGCTACCGCGCCGACGCGCACGAAGCCCGCGGCGATCTCGCCGCCGTCCTCGCCGATCTGCGGCGGGCCGAGGAGCTCGAGGCACAGGTCGACGCGCTCGACCGCGTGAACGCGGTGGCCGTGATCGGAGCGATGAACGAGCGCGCCCGCATGCTCGCGGGCCAGCGCGAACTGCAGGCGAGACTCGACGCACAGCGGCGCGAACTCGCGACGCAGCGATCGCTGCGCAACCTCTCGATCGCGTTCTCCGCGGCCGCGCTCCTGCTGGTCGCGCTGCTCGCCTACCTGCTGCTGCAGTCGATGCGCCAGCGGCAGGCGCTGCGGCGACGCGACGCGATGCTGAGCACGGTCGTGCGCCTCGCGCCGGATGCGCTCGTGCTGCTCGACCGGAGCGGGAGAGTCCGCTACGCGAACCGGCACCTGTTCGAGTCCGGTGCCGGGCACCTGCTGGGTCAGGTGCTGACCGACAGCGTGCACGGTCCGATGGCGGAGCCGCTGCGCGACACGCTCGCGAGCGTCTACGACCGGCGCGCCGCGGCCTCGACGCTCGCGGTGGATCGCGATGCGGCCGGCGACGGACGCTATTTCGAGGTGCACGGCGCACCGGTGCTCGAAGCGGGCGAGGTCGTCGGCGCAGTGGTGCGCGCCGCGGACGTGACGGAGAGCCATCGCGTCGCGCGCGAGGTCGTGACGCGTCGAACCGCGAACGTCTGCGCCTGAGCACCGAGCTGCACGAAGGTCTGGGGCAGCAGCTCGCCGGCGTCGCGATGCTCGCGCAGGGCGCGGTCGGTCAGGTCGATCGCGGCCGCCCGGTGGAGCGCGAAGCGCTCGCGGACATCGCGTACGCATCTCTCCACCGCGGTCGCGACCCTGCGCGCGGCCGCGCGCGAGCTGTCGCCGATCGCGGTCGAGCGCGGCTCGCTCGGCCTCGCGCTGCGCAGGTTCGCGCGGGACTACGAAGGGCCCGGCGGGACGACCGTCGACGCGGAAGCGGTCGACGAGGAGCTGGTCCTCGGTGACGACGCCGCCGAACACCTGTATCGCATCGCGCGCGAGGCGGTGATCACGGCCGTGCGCGACGGCGGCGGCAGGCGCGTGGCGCTCGGGCTCGCGGCGGCCGGCGACGAATTCGTGCTCACGGTGGAAGACGATGGGGGCGCGCCTTCCGCCGCGCCGTCGGATCGCGGGCTCGGTCTGCGCATGATCGAGTACCGCACGCGCCTGCTCGGCGGCAGGGTCGCGATCGATCGCGCGGCACCGCGTGGAACGCGCATCCGGGTGACCGTGCCCCGGGCGACCGCGACGCGCCGCGACGCCTGAGCGCGCCGCGAACCGCGCGCGCCGCGCATGCCGGTCGTGGCTCCGCGCGGTCGTCGCCGGCCGTCTACGTCGGCGCGCCGACCTTGTCCGCGGTCTTCGTGTCGAAGTCCGTCGCGTCGTGCCGTTCGTGCAGCTGGCTCGAAAGCTCGCCTGTCGTGCGGTTCACCATGCGGCCGCGCTGAACGGCGCGGCGTGCGCGCAGCTGCGCCGCCCAGCGCTGCACGTGACGGTATTCGTGCACGCTCAGGAACGTCGCGGCGTCGTTGTAGACCACGCCCTCGGCGAGCCAGCCGTACCACGGATAGATCGCCATGTCGGCGATCGTGTACTCCGCGCCCGCCACGTATTCGTGCTCCGCGAGCCGGCGGTCGAGCACGTCGAGCTGCCGCTTCACTTCCATCGCGTACCGGTCGATCGCGTACTCGATCTTGAACGGCGCGTAGGCGTAGAAGTGGCCGAAGCCGCCGCCGAGGAACGGTGCGCTGCCCATCTGCCAGAACAGCCACGACAGGCACTCCGCACGCTGCGCGCGGTCCGTCGGCAGGAAGGCGCCGAACTTCTCCGCGAGGTACAGGAGGATGGAGCCGGATTCGAACACGCGGATCGGCTGCGGGCCGCTGCGGTCGACGAGTGCGGGGATCTTCGAGTTCGGGTTCACCGCGACGAAGCCGGAGCCGAACTGGTCGCCCTGGTGGATGCGGATGAGCCAGGCGTCGTACTCGGCGCCGCGATGCCCGGCCGCGAGCAGTTCCTCGAGCAGGATCGTGACCTTCACGCCGTTCGGTGTGCCGAGCGAGTAGAGCTGCAGCGGGTGACGCCCGACCGGCAGCTCCTTCTCGTGCGTGGCGCCCGCGACCGGCCGGTTGATGTTCGCGAACGCACCGCCGTTCGCCTTGTTCCACACCCACACCTTCGGCGGAACGTAGTCGGAATGGCTCGAGGACATGCTGGCTCCGTCGGAGTGCTGCAACGACGCGCGGCGCGGAGCGCCGGCGGCCTGCGCAGCATGCGAGCGACGGTCGTGCGAGGCAAGTGCCGGCGCGGCAGGTCCCGATCACCGTTCGTTCTCGCGCGAGTGCTAGAGTCGGCCGGCGTTCCGCGTCGCTACAGGATGTGCCCGGCTTGACGCTGCTGTTCATCGACACGGAGTTCACGAGCCTGCAGGCGCCGCAGCTCATCAGCGTGGCGCTCGTCGGCGACGACGGGCGCGAGTTCTACGCCGAGCGCAGCGACTTCCCGCGCGCGGCGTGCACCGCATTCGTCGTCGCGGAGGTGCTGCCGTTGCTCGGGCCCGCCGCGGCTCGCATGCCCTTCGCCGCGATCCAGCGCGCGCTGCGCGACTGGCTCGAACCGTATGCGCGCGAGCGCGCGGTCGTGTGCTGCGACGACCCGCGCGACTGGACGCTCTTCTGCGAGCTCCTGGACGGCTCCGTGCCGCCATGGCTGCACGGGCGGCAGATCGGCGGCTGGCTCGATCCGACCGTGCTCGCGGAGTACTTCGCGCGCGGCGACGTACGCCGCCATCATGCGCTCGACGATGCGCGTGGCAATCGGCTCGCGTATCGCGCGGGCCAGAGGGCGGGCGGGTAGCGCGGGCGGGTAGCGCGGGCGGGTCGCGCGGGCGGGATCGGGGGCGGGAGCGCGGGCAGGCAGCGCGGGCCGATCGCGCCGGCGCCGGACCCTGCATGCGGCTCAACCCGGCTCGAGCAGAATCTTGTCCGTGCTGCCGCGGCTCTCGAGGAGTCGATGCGCATCCGCCGCGCGCGCGAGCGGGAAGCGGTGCCCGATGCGCGGGCGGCACGCGCCCGAGGCGTACCAGTCGAGCAGGCGCGGCCACATCGCGTGCGCGAGTTCGATCCGGCGCGCGAAGACGACGCTCAGGTTGAGCGTGGTGCAGGTCGCCGAGCGCGCGAGCAGCGCCGGCACGTCCGGGCGCGGTTCCGCGCCGCTCGCGGCACCGGCGATCACGATCCGGCCGAGCGGTGCGAGCGCCTGCTGTGCGAGCGCGAAGAGTTCGCCGCCGACCGTCTCGATCGCGAGGTCGACGCCCGTGCCCCCGGTCGCCGCGAGCACCGCGCGATCGAGCGGCTCGCTGCCGTAGTCGATCACGTCGGGGACGCCGCGAGCGCGCAGCAACTTGCGCTTCGCCGCCGAGCCGACGCCCGCGATCGCGCGCAGGCCGAGTGCGCGGGACACGTCGAGCAGCGCGCCGCCGAGCCCGCCCGCGGCCGCCGTGACGAGCACGTGTGCGCCGGGAGCGGGCGTTGCGACGAGCGTGAGTGCGGCGAGCGCGGTCAGGTAGACGTGAGTGAACGCCGCCGCGGCGTCGAAGGTCATCGCGTCCGGGATCGGCAATGCGTAGCCCTCGGGTACGACGAGCCACTGCGCGTAGGCGCCGCCGAACGGCGAGTACACGCCGACGCGCGCGCCCGGCGCGTGTCGAGTCGCGCCGGCCCCACCGCGTCGACGAGGCCCGACGCCTCGCAGCCGAGCACGAGCGGCGGCGGGCGCATGCTGCGGTGGACGGCCTGCCGGCACATCACGTCCGCATAGTTCACGCCGATCGCGGCGACGCGGATGCGCACTTCGCCGGGTCCGGGTTCGGGCACCGGCTGGTCGACGAGTGCGAGCACTTCCGGGCCGCCGGAGGCCCGCGCGAGGATCGCTTGCATCGAAGCTCCGCAGTCGAGTTCGGCCGACGCACCGTCCAGCGTCTCGACCTTCATCCCGCGCCGGCGTGCGGGGGCAAGGATCGCACGATTGTTCGCCAGGCAGTGCATCGTCGGTGCGCGGTGCGCGGTGCGCGGTGCGCGGTGCGCGGTGCGCGTGGGCGCAGCGCGGCGCGTGGCGAGGGCTCCCGGCCACCGCGCGCGAGACCTGCCTCAGGCGCGTCACGACGCGACTGCGTGCGAGGCGCCGGGCGTGCCGCTCACGCGCGTCCAGCGCATGATCCAGTCCTGCCGCCACGTCCTGCCGGCATCGTACGATGTCGCCTGCCGCCAGCGGCACGAGGCGGCCGTGATCCGGTCCCACACGCCGACGGACACGACCGCGCGGCCGTCCTCGACGTCCGCAGTCGCGAAGATTCCCACGCCGTTCGTGAACCCGCCGGTCTGTCCCGGCGTCGTGAGCGCGCCGCTCTTCGCATTCACCCAGAAGTCGCACCAGACGCGCTTCTCCGCGTCGAGGAGGCGCAGGCCCATCCCGGCGAAGTCGCGTGCCGGGATGCGCAGTTCCTCGACGCTCCCGATGCCGCCGAGGATCGAATGCACGGTGGCCGTCCCCTCGAACTCGTCCCAGTCGTCGGGCGCGCGGAGTCGCCGGTGGTGGATACGCCACTCCCCGGTCAGGAAGTCGAAGTCGCCGGCGCGGCCGGGCGGCACCTCGCGGGGCAACGGCGGAATCGGGTCGAGTTCGCCGGCCGCCGGAATCGCCGCCTCGCAGGCGACGAGCAGGGCCACGCCACCGCCGAGCATCGTGCGTCGAGTCGAGTCCATCGGAGTTCTCCCGTCCGGTGAAGATGAGCGGCGAGCATGCCGGTGATAAGGTGACACCCCACGTCACCTAAAAGTGCCGGTCGTGCGTGCGAGTCGCCTGCTGACCATCCTGCTCACGCTCCAGACGCAGGGCCGCACCACCGCGGCCCGGCTCGCGGCCCGGCTCGAGGTGTCGCGTCGCACGATCCTCCGCGACGTGGACGAACTCGCCGCCGCGGGCGTACCCGTGTACGCGGATCGCGGCCGCGACGGCGGCTTCGCGCTCGCGCCGGGATTCCGCGCGGAACTCACCGGCCTGACCGCGGACGAGACCGAGGCGCTCGTGCTCGCCGGACTGCCGGCCGCGGCGGCCGATCTCGGCTTCGCGGCGGCCGCCTCGGGAGCACGGGCGAAGCTCCTCGCCGCGGCGCAGCCCAGGGCGCGTCGCGATGCGCGACGCGTCGCCGAGCGCTTCCACGTGGATCCCGACGACTGGTACCAGCGGCCGCGCGCGCCGGCGCAGCTGCGTGCGGTCGCGGACGCGACGTGGCGGGCGCGTCGACTCCGGATCCACTACGAGAGCTGGCGTGGCCGCCGCTGGAGCACGATCGAACCGCTCGGACTCGTGCTGAAGGCGGGCCGCTGGTACGCGTTCGCGCGCGCGGCGGCGGAGGGGCGTGCCGCGGCCGGTCGCGAGCGCATCTATCGACTGGAATCGATGCTCGCCGTGACGCCACTCGACGAACGTTTCGAACGTCCGCACGGTTTCGACCTGGCGGAGGCCTGGAGCGCGGCCGTCCGTCGCTTCGAGGCCGGGCTGCCGCGCGGCCGGGCGCGGCTGCGCGTGGCGGCGTCCGCGCTCGACCGCATCGACCGGCTCGGCGCGAGCGTCGCGGAGGCGGTGCGCGGGGCGGCGCCGGATGCACGCGGCGTGCGCGAAGTCGAGGTGGCGATGGAGACGAGTCCGCACGCCTCGGGCCTGCTGCTCGGCTTCTCGGACGAGATCGAGGTCGTCGGCCCGCCCGAGCTCCGGCGCGACCTGGCGCGGCGCGCACGGCGGATCGCCGGCCTGTATGCGAAGCCGCGGCGGCGAGGCACCATCGCCACCTAGCCGCGAACCGCGGCGGGAGGGGCTCGCATGCGGAGCGTCGAGAAGGACCGGGTCGCGATCGTGGGCGCCGGGCTCGTCGGGTCCAGCTGGGCCGTCGTTTTCGCGCGCGCGGGACTGCGGGTCGCGATCCACGATGCGAGCGACGCACGGCGGCAGCAGGTCGGCGCGAGCATCGACGCCGCGCTGGGCGCGCTCGACTCCGCGGGCCTGCTCGTCGAGGGCGCGGCCGCGATCCGCGCGCGCATCGCGATTCACGCCGCGCTCGAGGCCGCCGTGGCGGACGCGAGCTACGTGCAGGAGTCGATCGTCGAGTCGCTGGGCGCCAAGCGCGAGCTGTACGCCGCACTCGACGCCGCGACGCCGCCCGAGGCGATCCTCGCGAGCTCCACGTCGTCGTTTCCGACGAGCGCGCTCGCCGAGCACGTGCGCGGCCGCGAGCGCTGCATCGTCGCGCATCCGGTGAACCCCCCGCACCTGCTGCCCTTCGTCGAGGTGTCGGGAGCGCCGTTCACGTCCGCCGCGGTGGTCGAGCGCACGCTCGAACTCATGCGGCGCATCGGCCAAGTGCCGATCCACGTGAAGCGCGAGGTGGAAGGCTTCGTGCTGAACCGGCTGCAGTGGACGCTGCTCGCGGAAGCCTGCCGCCTCGTGCGCGAGGGTGTGGTCGACGTCGCCGGCATCGACGCGGCGCTCACCGAAGGCCTGGGGCGCCGCTGGGCGCTCGTGGGGCCGTTCGCGACCGGCGACCTGAATGCGCCGGGTGGCCTCCGCGACTATCTCGAGCGCTTCGGTCCCACGATCGAGGCGATCGGCGCGTCGCGAGGCCAGCCGCCGGCCCTCGACGCGGAACTCGTGTCGCGCCTGCACGCCGAATGCCGCGCGCGCGCTCCCGAGGCGGAACGCGGCGAGCGACTCGCGCGCCGCGACCGCTGGCTGCTCGAAGTCGCGCGCGCGCGCGCGGCGCTCGACGCCGGCGAGTAGCGCCGCGGGCTCGTGCGGTGCAGCATCGCGGCGCAATCGACGCGCGCCGCGGCGCGCGGCCGGTGCGCTGCGGTTCCCAAACGAGTGTTTGGTACGCGGTGTGGGCCCGTGCATACTTTCCGGGCTCGTTCCCACGACCTGACCGGAGTCCGCCATGGCCGCAGTCGAGATCCCCGCGCCGCACTCGATCCCGTTCCTGAACCGCCGTCACCAGCTGTGGATCGACGGCAAGTGGTGCGAGCCGCGCGGCGGCTGGGGCGACGTCTACGACCCCGCGAGCGGCAGCGTGATCGCGCAGTGCCCGCTCGCGAGCGCGGAGGACGTCAACGACGCGGTGCGCGCCGCGCGGCGCTCGTTCGACCGCCGCGTGTGGCGCGGCATGCCGCCGCAGCAGCGCGCGCAGGTGCTGTGGAAGCTCGCGGACCTGCTCGAGAAGCACGCGGAGGACTTCGCGAAGATCGAGGTGCTGAACAACGGCATGCCGATCGCGTTCGCGCGCTGGATGATGGGCAGCTCCGCGCACTGGCTGCGGCACTACTCCGGGCTCACGACGCAGATCTTCGGCCGCAATGCGTCGGCCGCGGTGTCCGGCGGCGGGCTCGACGTGCACGCGTACACCGCGAGCGAGCCGGTCGGCGTCGCCGCGCTGATCATCCCGTGGAACGGCCCGGCGGGCACGTTCGTGATCAAGGCGGCGCCCGCGCTCGCGGCCGGCTGCAGCGTCGTCGTGAAGCCGTCCGAGCTCACGCCGATCACCGCGCTCTGGATCGCGGAGCTCGCGGCGGAAGCGGGCGTGCCGGACGGCGTGCTGAACGTGCTGCCCGGACTCGGGCAGGTCGCGGGACAGGCGCTCGCGGATCACCCGGACGTCGACAAGATCTCGTTCACCGGCTCGACCGCGGTGGGCAAGCAGGTCGTGCGCAGCGCCGCGGCGAACCTGAAGCGCGTGACGCTCGAACTCGGCGGCAAGTCGCCGTGCATCGTGTTCGACGACGCGAACCTCGAGACCGCGATTCCCGGTGCGGGCATGGCGATCTTCGCGAACTCGGGCCAGGTGTGCTTCGCGGGCTCGCGGCTGTTCGTGCAGAAGAAGTCCTACGACAAGGTCGTGGACGGCATCGCGAAGTTCGCGTCCTCGCTCAAGGTCGGCAGCGGCTTCGATCCCGAGACGATGGTCGGCCCGCTGATTTCCGCGAAGCAGCGCGAGCGTGTGACGAGCTACATCGAGTCCGGTCGCAAGGACGGCGCCGAGGTCGTGACGGGCGGTGCGGCCGTCGAGGGCAAGGGCTTCTTCGTGAAGCCGACGGTGTTCGCGAACACGCGGGCGGATCTCAGGATCGTGAAGGAAGAGATCTTCGGGCCGGTGCTCGTCGCCACGCCCTGGGACGATTTCGACGATCTGATCCGCCTCGCGAACGACACGCGCTACGGTCTCGGCGCCGGCATCTTCACGACGAACCTGTCGACCGCGCACAAGGTCGCGGAGCGCCTGCAGGCGGGCAACGTCTGGGTCAACACCTACGGACTCATGCATCCCGCGATGCCCTTCGGCGGCTTCAAGGAATCCGGCTGGGGCCGCGAGATGAGCACGGAAGGGCTCGAGGCCTTCCTCGAGAAGAAGTCCGTGTACATGGTGCTCTGAGCGCCGGCACGTCGTGGCGCAGCGGGCGGCGGCGTCGTGCCGTCTGCTACGCTGCGGCGGTGAACGCCGCGCCCGACATCGTGACTCGCGCCGACGCCGCCCGTACGGGCGAGCTCTTCGCGCGTCTCCGCGCAGTCGTCGGCGAAGACCACGTGCTCGTCGCCGAGGAGGACACGCGCCCCTACGAGTGCGACGCGCTCACGCTGCACAAGGCGCTGCCGCTCGCGGTCGTCCTGCCCGCGGACGAAGCGCAGGTGGTCGCGGTCGTGAAGCTGTGCCGCGAGTGCGGAGTGCCGATCGTCCCGCGCGGCGCCGGCACGGGTCTCTCCGGCGGCGCCACGCCGCACGCGCACGGCGTGCTGCTCTCGCTCGCGAAGCTGAACCGCATCGTCGCGGTGGACCCGCGTGCACGGACCGCGACGGTGCAGCCCGGCGTGCGCAATCTCGCGATCTCCGAGGCGGCCGCGCCGCACGGCCTCTACTACGCGCCGGATCCCTCGAGCCAGGTCGCGTGCACGATCGGCGGCAACGTCGCGGAGAACTCCGGCGGCGTGCACTGCCTCAAGTACGGCCTGACCGTGCACAACGTGCTGCGCGTGCGCGGCGTGACGAGCGACGGCGAATGCATCGAACTCGGCGGGCACGCGCTCGACGCGCCCGGGCTCGACCTGCTCGCGCTCGCGATCGGCTCCGAAGGGCTGCTCGCGGTCGTCACCGAGGTGACGGTGCGCCTCGTGCCCGTGCCGCAGCTCGCGCGCTGCATCGTCGCGAGCTTCGCGGACGTCGAGTCCGCCGGCGACGCGGTGGCGGCGCTGATCGCGGCGGGGATCGTTCCCGCGGGCCTCGAGATGCTGGACCAGGCGGCCGCGCGGCTCGTCGAGCCGCACGCGCAGGCCGGCTACGATCTCGACGCCGCCGCCGTGCTCCTCTGCGAGTCCGACGGCACGCCGGAAGAAGTCGCCGAGGAGATCGAGCGCATGAGCGCGGTGCTGCGCGCCGCGCGTGCAACGCGCCTGCAGGTCTCGACGAGCGAGGCGGAGCGACTGCGCTTCTGGGCGGGCCGCAAGAACGCGTTCCCGGCGGCGGGGCGCGCTTCGCCCGCGTACTACTGCATGGACGGCACGATCCCGCGCCGGCATCTCGGCCGCATGCTGAAGTCGATCCAGGCGCTCGAGTCGAAGTACGGTCTCGCGTGTCCGAACGTGTTCCACGCGGGCGACGGCAACCTGCATCCGCTGATCCTCTTCGACGACTGCGACCCGGACTCGGTGGCGCGCGCCGAAGCCTTCGGCGCGGAGATCCTCGCCGAGAGCGTGCGGCTCGGCGGCACGATCACGGGCGAGCACGGCGTCGGCGTCGAGAAGCTCGACTCGATGTGCGCGCAGTTCGGCGCCGACACGCTCGAGGCGTTCTTCGCCGTGAAGCGCGCGTTCGATCCCGCGGGGCTCCTCAATCCCGGCAAGGCGGTGCCGACGCTGCACCGCTGCGCCGAACTCGGGCGCATGCGCGTGAGCGGCGGCGCGCTGCCGTTTCCCGATCTGCCGAGATTCTGAGCGCGCGATGCAGGAAGTCGTGGAGGCACTCGCGTCGCGAATCCGTGCGGCGGCCGCTGCGCGCGAGCCGCTCCGCATCCGCGGCGGCGGCACGAAGGACTTCTACGGCAACGTCTGCGACGGTGCGCCGCTCGACGTGGCGGCGCTGCGCGGGCCCATCGCGTACGAGCCGAGCGAGCTCGTCGTCACGGCGCCGGCGGGCACGCCGCTCGCGGAACTGGAGGCGCTGCTCGCGAGCCGCGGCCAGATGCTCTCGTTCGAGCCGCCGCACTTCGGTGCGGGTGCGACCGTCGGCGGCTGCGTGAGCGCGGGACTCGCGGGTCCGCGGCGCGCCGCGGCCGGCACCGCGCACGGCGGCGTGCGCGACTTCGTGCTCGGCGCGAAGCTCGTCGACGGTCGTGGCCGCGCGCTCGCGTTCGGCGGCACCGTGATGAAGAACGTCGCGGGCTTCGACGTCGCGCGCGCGCTCGCGGGCTCGCTCGGCGTGCTCGGCGTGATCACCGAGGTGTCGCTCAAGGTGCTGCCGCGGCCGGCGGCCGAGGCCACGCTGCGCTTCGCGTGCGATGCGGCGGCCGCGCTCGACCGCGTGAACGAGTGGGGCGCGCAGCCCCTGCCGCTGTCCGCCTCCGCATGGTGCGGCGGCGAACTGCGCGTGAGGCTCTCGGGCGCGCGGGCCGCGGTGGAGGCCGCCTGCGAGCGTCTCGGCGGCGAGCGCGTCGCGACGGCGGACGAAGAGTGGCTCGCCGTGCGCGAGCAGCGTCATCCGTTCTTCGCGGGCGAGGCGCCGCTGTGGCGCCTGTCCGTGCCGAGCACGGCGCCGCCGCTCGTGCTCGACGGTCCGCAGTTGATCGAGTGGGGCGGGGCACAGCGCTGGGTGCGCACGCACGCGCCGGCGGCCGCGGTGCGCGCCTGCGCGGCGGCGCTCGGAGGGCACGCCACGCTGTTCCGCGGCGGGGACCGCGCCGCGGGTGCGTTCACGCCGCCCGCGCCCGCGCTGCTCGCGATCCATCGCCGGCTCAAGGCGGAATTCGACCCGGCCGGCATCCTCAATCGCGGCCGGATGTACGCGGAGTTCTGAGCCGACCATGCAGACCCAGCTCGCCGACTTCGTCCGCGACACGCCGCAGGGCCGCGAGGCACACGCGATCCTTTCGCGCTGCGTGCACTGCGGGTTCTGCACCGCCGCGTGTCCCACGTATCGCGTGCGCGGCGACGAGCTCGACGGTCCGCGCGGCCGCATCTATCTCGTCAAGCAGGTGCTCGAGGGCGCGCCGGCGACCGCGAAGACGCAGCTGCACCTCGATCGCTGCCTCACGTGCCGCGCGTGCGAGCCGGCGTGTCCGTCCGGCGTCGAGTACGGGCGGCTCGTGGACATCGGCCGCGGCATCGTCGAGGCGCGCGTACCGCGCACGCCGCGCGTGCGCGCGCTGCGCTGGCTGCTGCGCGAGACGCTCACGCGGCCGCGACTCTTCGGCATGCTCGTCGCGATCGGTCGCGCGGTGCGGCCGCTGCTGCCGGCGCGGCTGCGCGCGAAGCTGCCGCCACGTGGGAAGCCACCGCCGCGCGCGGGTACGCGCGTGCCGGGGCGGGTGATCGACGCCGAGCGCGCCGTGCCGGCGGTGACCGCGTCCACCGTGCGACGGGTGCTGCTGCCGGTCGGCTGCGTGCAGCCGGCGCTGCTGCCCGGCGTGGACGGCGCCACGGTGCGCGTGCTGCGTGCGCTCGGCATCGAGGCGATCATGCCGCGCGAGGGCGGCTGCTGCGGCGCGCTCCGCCACCATCTCGAGGATCGCGCGGGTGCGCTGGACGAGGTCCGCCGCAACGTCGACGCGTGGTGGCCGCACGTCGTCGACGGCGTCGATGCGATCGTCGCGAATGCGAGCGGCTGCGGCGCGATGGTGCGCGACTACGCGCATCTGCTCCGCGACGACCCCGTGCGCGCGCCGCGCGCCGGACGCATCGTTGCGCTCGCGCGCGACGTCGCCGAGATCGTCGCGCCCCGTGCGCCGGAGCTCGCGGTGCTGGCGAGTGCGGCGGCGCCCCCGGTGCCGCGCCCGCGCGTCGCGTTCCATCCGCCGTGCACGCTGCAGCACGGCCAGCGCCTCACGGGGCTCGTCGAACCGCTGCTCGCCGCGCTAGGGGCGGAGGTCGTGCGCTTTCCGGACGCGACGCTGTGCTGCGGCTCCGCCGGCGCGTACTCCGTGCTGCAGCCCGCGCTCGCGACCGAACTGCGCGACCGCAAGCTCGCCGCGCTCGCAGCCGCGCGGCCGGAACTCGTGCTCTCGGCGAACGTCGGCTGCATCGCGCATCTCGCGGGTGCGGAGCGCCTGCCCGTGCGTCACTGGATCGAATGGGTGGACGATCTGCTCGCAGTGCGCACGCACTGAGCCCGAATCGCCCGGCATGGAATCCCCCATTCCCGGTTAAGGGGGGCTTAAGCATCGCGCGCCTACGCTGGTTCCGACACCGGCGAGACGCATGCCTCCTTCGCACTGGAATCACCCGCACGCTCGATGGAGCGCCGACGAGGTCGCGCGCCTGCGCACGCTCGCACCGAAGCATACGGTCGCGGAGATCGCTGCGTTGATGGACAGGACCGTCGGCGCGATCGTGCGCAAGGCGCACCAGGAAGGGATTCACCTGCACCGGCGTCCGCCCGTGCGTTCGCCGGACGAGAACTCCGAGGATCCGTAGCGCGGAGCCTGTACCGCAGCCCGGACAAAGAAGGCGGGAATCCCGCAATCACGGCCGCTATAGACTCCCTCCCCGAAAAGGAGGGACATGCGCCTGCGCCAGCGGAAGGGGACGCTGCGGCTCGCGGCCGTGCTGGTCGTAGCGCTGCCCGCGGCGATCGCGGCTGCACGCGCCGCTGCGCTCCCGCCCGGCGCCGGGGCTGCCGCGTCCGGTCATGCCGGACCCTCACCGGTCGTCGGTGGCCCACGCGGGCAGTACGCCGGTACCGCACTGGACTCGTGGCGCCGCCGGCTCTCCACGGGCACGCTCGAGTCGCGGCTGGACGTGCTGCTGCGGCTCACGACGCAGGAATTCCTGTCGGGGACCGACCTCATCCGTTTGGGTGAGGCGCTCGAGCCTGCCGCACGGAGCGATGCCGATCGCGCGATCGCGCGGCTGCTGCGCTGTCGCGGCTACTACCGGCTGGAGCGCACCGACGAGGCGCATGCGAGCTGCACCGCCGCCGAGGAGGCGGCGCGCCGTTCGGACTCTCCGCGCCTCGTCGCGGAGTCGCTGCGTCTCGATGCCTACCTCGACACGGCGCGCGGCAGCCCGGAGCACGCGCTGCTGCCGCTGCACGAGTCGCTCGAGCGCGCGAAGGCGGCGCAGGATGCGTTCGGTGCCGCCGCGGCGCTGAACGGTCTGGGCGTCGCGGCATTCGTCGGCGGCGCACTCGCGGAGGCCGAGCGGTACTACTTCGACGCGCTCGAGCGCCTCGGCCCGGAGGGCGACGTCGGCCTGCGCGCGGTGATCGAGAGCAATCTCGGCTACATGTACCTGGACACGGGCCGCTACGCGCAGGCGCACGAGTACCTCTCGCGCTCGCTCCGCGCCGCGGAACGCGCGGCCAATGCGGCGCTCGCGCGGGGCGTGCGTGCCGGGCTCGCCGAGGCGCGCGCCGCCCTCGGGCGCACGGTCGAGGCACTGGCGGAGATCCGCCGCCTCGCCGCGGAGCTCCACCCCGATCTCGATCCACTCACGCGCTGCGACGTCTACATCGCGGGCGCGCGCGTCGCACTCCGCGCCGGCGATCCGGCGCTCGCGCTCGAGTACGCGCGGCTCGGCGAGAGCGCGTCGCGCGAGGCGAACTTCCGCCGGACGCTGGTCGGGCTGCTCGCCGTCGACGCGCTGCTGCGCCTGCAGCGTCCCGAGGACGCCGCGCGCGAGGCGGCGGCGCTGCGCGGGACGAGCGGGGCGTTCGCGGTACTCGCCGGCGAGGTCGTCGAGCGTCAGGCGGTCGCTGCGCGGGCGCTCGGCGACGTCGCGGGCGCGGCGCGTTACGAACGCGAGGCGGATGCGCTCCGCGCCTCGATCGCGCGGGGCCGCGCGGGCGAGCAGGCATCGTTCGTGAGTGCGCGCCTCGCGGCGGACCTGCAGGCGAGCGAACTCGCGCGTACCCGCGCGCTGCAGGATGCGGCGGAGGCGGCGGCGGATCGCGCACGCCTGACGCGGAACGTGATCGCGCTCGCCGCGCTCGTGCTGCTGCTCGCGGGCGCGCTCGCGTGGTGGATGCTCGCCCGGCGCCGCGAGGCGGCCGCGCGTGTTTCGCTGGAGCGCGAGGTCGAGCGCCGCACGCACGAACTCGAGGCCGCGCACGAGCGCCGCCGCGAGCTCGAGCTCGCGGTGGACCGCCAGCGTCGCCTCGAAGCCATCGGCCGACTGACCGGCGGCGTCGCGCACGACTACAACAATCTGATGACGATCGTGCGCCAGTGCGGGGACATCCTGCTGCTGCGGCCGGCCGTCGCGCACGACACGGAAGCCGTCGCGCTCGTGAACGAAACCGTGCAGGCCGCCACTGCCGCGGGCGATCTGAGCCAGCGGCTGCTCGCGTTCGCGAAGCAGCGGCCCGTGGACGCCGCGCCGCTCGCGCTCGGATCGCACTTCGACGAGATCCGCTCGCTGCTCGAGCGCGCCTGCGGCGCGGAGCGGCGCTTCGACCTGCAGGTGGAAGCGGGCGAACCGCGGGTGCTCGCGGATCCGGGCCTCCTCACGAGCGTGCTGATCAACCTGGTCGCGAACGCACGCGACGCGACGCGCGCCGGCGGCAGCGTGAGCGTCGACGTGCGCCGGCGCATCGTCGAGGAGGCGGCGGCCGCGCGCCTGGCCCTCGCGCCGGGACGCTACGTCGCGATCGACGTGCGCGACGACGGCGACGGCATGAGCCCCGAAGTCGCCGAGCGCGCGATCGAGCCGTTCTTCACGACGAAGGGACCCGCGGCCGGGACCGGGCTCGGGCTCAGCATCGCGCACGGCTTCGCGACCGCCGCCGGCGGCGCGCTGCGGATCACGACCTCCGCCGGTCGCGGGACGACGATCACGCTGCTGCTGCCCGAGGTCGCCGATGGTCGCTGAACGGAGCGCGCCGGCAGGCTCGACCGTGCTCCTGGTCGAGGACAACGCGCTCGTGCGCCGCGCGCTCGCCCGCACGCTGCATGCGATCGGCTGCAGCGTCGTGGAGGCGGCCGATGCGTCCGACGCACGCCGCCGGCTCGAGGCGGGATTCAAGCCCTGCGTGCTGCTGACCGACATCCGGATGGGCGGCTCGCTCGACGGTCTGGAACTCGCGCGGTGGGCCGCGGAACACCATCCGGCCGTGCGCGTGCTCCTGCAATCCGGTCACACGGACGCCACGGCGCTCGAGTTCCCGGTGCTGCGCAAGCCCTTCGGACTCGACGAACTGCAGGCCGCGCTGGCGCAACTGCTCGACGGACGCTGACGAGACGCAGTTCGCACCTCGCCGGCCGCCGTCGCGCGCAACTTCCCGCCCCGCTAAAGAAAATCCGATTCCGACCGCTACCCGGGTCAGGTGGGTCCCGGCACGAGGTCGCCGGCACCCTCGCGGCACGGAGCGTCGTGGTGTTCGGTCAACTGAAGCGGAATTCCGCCACCCGCGTGCGGGTCGGCATCGTGGCGACGCGCGAGAGCGCGGCGATCGTCGCGCTCGGCCGGGCGTCGGGCCGACCCACCCTCGAATACTGCCGCGTGCTGCCGCGCTCGCACGGCTCGATCGCGGAAGCGCTCCGCGGGGCGGGACTCGCGCGCGCGCCCGTGAGCGCCGTGCTCACGCCCGACGAATACCAGCTCGCGATGATCGAGGCGCCCGACGTGCTGCCCGCGGAGATGCGCGCGGCGGTCCGCTGGAAGCTGCGCGAGGCGATCGACTTCCACGTGGACGACGCGATCGTCGACGTGTTCGATCTGCCGGCGCAGGGCCGGCGTGCGCAGGGCCGGATGATGTACGCGGTCGCGGCCCGGCGCGCCGCGGTCGCGGAGCACGCCTCGCGTCCTGCAGAGTCTGCGGAACTTCGACGTCGTGGACGTGCCGGAACTGTGCCTGCGGAACCTCGCCGCACTGGCGCCGGGCGCCGCGAACGGCGTTGCGCTGCTGCACGTCGGCGAGACGATCGCGACCGTCGTGCTGGTGCGCGGCGACACGCTCTATCTCGCCCGGCATCTCGATCTCAACGCCACTCTGCGCTTCGACGGCACGGAGTCGCGGGTCGACGCGGCGAACGTCGCGCTGCAGCTGCAGCGCTCGCTCGACTACTACGAGAGCCACTACGACCAGCCCCCGATCGGCGAGATCGTCGTCGCTCCCGCCGGCGAGCGCGCGACCGCGCTCGCGCGCGAGCTGGCGCAGGAAACCGGCCTGCGCGTGACCACGTTCGCGTTCGCGGAGCAGTTCGAGTGCCGCGAGGTGCCGGACGCCGACGTGCAGGCGGCCTGTCTGCTGGCGGCGGGCGCCGCGCTCCGCACGGAGAAGCGCTCGCTCTGAACGCGGCGCTCCACCGAATCCCATGGAACAGCAGGTCAATCTCTACCAGCCGATCCTCCGCGCGGAGAAGCGGCTCTTCTCCGCCTCGGCGATCGGCCTCGGCGTGGCCGTGCTCGTCGTCTGCCTGGGCGCGCTCGCCGGCTTCGCGGCCTGGCGCACGCAGCGCGTCGAGGTCGCCGTCGCGGACCTCGAACGCCAGGAAGCCGCGCGAATCCAGAGCGCGGCGCACGCCGCGGCCGCGCTCGGCGCGGAAGGCTCGCTCGCCGACCTGGAAGCGCAGATCGCGCGGATCGCCGCGCAGGTGGACGCGCGCGAGCGCGCACTCGCGGTCGTCGGCCGCGACGGCTCGGCCACGCGCGGCTTCGCGACGCGTCTCGAAGCGCTCGGGCAGCCGCCGGTCGACGGGCTCTGGCTGCAGCGCATCGTGTTCGATCCCGCACATGGCGGTCTCGCGCTCCGCGGTGCGACCCGCGAGCCGTCGCTCGTCCCGCAGTACCTCGCGGCGCTGCAGTCCGACCGCTCGCTCGCGGGCGAAGCCTTCGGCGCGTTCGAGCTGCGTCGTGCGAAGCCCGAGGAGTCTCCGGCGGCCGCGGTGTTCACGGTCGCCGCGCCGGGCCTCGCAGCGCTCGTGCGCGACGACGCGCAGGGAGCGAAACCATGAACGCGCTCGCGCCGCTGGTCGCCCGCGTCCGCACGCTGGGCGAGCGCATCGATCGCCTGAGCCTGCGCGAGCGCGCACTCGTGTTCGGTGGCGCGGTCGTGCTCGCGTACGTCGCGTGGCAGTCGCTGCTGATGGACCCGCTGGCGGCACGCGCTACCGCGGCCGAGCAGCGGCTCGCGGACGTCGGCTCCCGCCTGCAGGCGGTGGATGCGACGCTCGCGAATGGCGATCCGCGCGCGCAGGCGCTCGCGCGGCGGCGTGCACTGTCGGACCGCCTCGAGGCGCTCGATTCGACGCTGCGCGATGCGGCGAGCGGCTACGTGCCCGCGGATCGCATGACGGAGATGCTGCGCGACGTGCTCGCGAGCCAGCACGGGCTGCGGCTGGTGAGCCTGCGGAACCTGCCGGTCGAGACGCTCGCGCTCGCGTCGGCGCCGGCGACGGATGTACCCGCTGCGGCTGCGGGTGCCGCGCCGGCGGCTGCGACCGCGCCCGCCGAGGGCGCCGCTCCAGCCGCGAACCCCGCGGCCGTCGCGATTCCCGAGCCGCAGGGCCCGTTCGTGCATCCGGTCGAGGTGGTCGTCGAAGGCGACTACGCCGCGATCGTCGCGTACCTGCAGGCGCTCGAACGCCTGCCGTGGCGCGTGCAGTGGCGCCGCCTGGACCTCGAGGCGGGCGAGTACCCGGTCAATCGCGTGCGCATCGAACTCGGCACGCTGAGTCTTTCCCGCGAGTGGCTGAGCGTATGAGCCGCGCAGCCACAGCGACACGCCCGCGCCGTGCGCCGCTGCTCGCGGCACTCGGTGTCGCGCTCGTGTCGTCGTGCTTCGTGCCGGCGCAGGCCGCGCGCGATCCGATGCGACCGCCGCAGGCCGCCACCGGCCGCGCCGCCGCCCGCGTCGTCGCCGAGCCCGTGCTCACTGCGGTGATCGGGACGGCGGAGCGTCGCGTCGCCGTCGTGAACGGCCGCGTCGTCAGAGAAGGCGACACGATCGACGGCGCCCGGGTCGTCGCGGTGTTCGAGGACGGCATCCGTTACGTGCGTGGCGGGACGATGCGGGAGCTCCGCCTCCCGCGCGCCGCCGCGATCAAGCGTCCGGCGCGGGCGACCGCCGCGACAGGGAGTGGACGATGAGGTTTCCGAGGAACGCGCGCCGCTGCGCGCACGCCATCGCGCTCGCAGCACTGCTGCTCGGCGCGACCGCACGCGCGGACGAAGCGCGCTTCGACGTCGACGTGACGGATACGCCGGCCCGCGCCTTCTTCGAGGGGCTCGTCGACGGCACCCAGTACAACGTCGTGCTCGAGCCCGGCGTCGCCGGGACGATCACGCTGAAGCTCCGCAACGTGACGGTGCCCGAGGCGCTCGACGCGGTCCGCGAGGCGTACGGCTACGACTACCGCCGGTTCGCAGGCGGCTACGTGATCGTGCCGGCCACGCTGCAGACGCGTCTCTACCAGGTCGACTATCTCGATCTCGAGCGCCGCGGCACGTCGCGAACGCGCGTGACCTCCGGCCAGGTGACCCAGGGCGGACTGCGGCACGGACAGAACGGCATCGGCGGGATCGAGGGCAACGATGCCGGCGGGCCGACCGCGCTCGGCAACGACGGTGCCGAGCGCGCGGGTTCGAACGAGCTCACGGGCACGAGCATCGCCACGCGGTCCTCGTCCGACTTCTGGCACGACCTGGAGGCGAGCCTGCGCGCCCTGCTCTCCGGCGAGCCCGGCCGCAACGTCGTCGTGAACGCGCAGTCCGGCGTCGTCGCCGTGCGCGCCACGCCGAAGGAGCAGCGCGACGTGCAGGACTACCTCGCGCGCATCCAGAACGTGGTCACGCGCCAGGTCGTGCTCGAGGCGAAGATCCTCGAGGTGGAACTGGGCGACGGCTTCCAGGCGGGCATCAACTGGGCGGTCGTCGGTCGCGACGGCGCCAAGCAGTTCTTCGGCGGCCAGAACGGCCCGCAGCAGGGCTTCGGCAAGGATCTCTTCAACCAGCCCTCGCAGCGCGTGCCGGTCGAGCCGGGCAACCCGATCACGGGCCTGGTGACGAACACGCTCGGCGGCGCGTTCACGTTCGCGGTGGACGCCGCGGACTTCAACGTCTTCATCGAGGCGCTGTCGACGCAGGGCAAGGCGCGCGTGCTCTCGAGCCCGCGCGTGTCCACGCTCAACAACCAGAAGGCCGTGATCAAGGCGGGCTCGGACGAGTTCTTCGTGACCGGCGTGTCGAGCAACACCGTCGTCGGCACGTCGTCCGCGACGAATCGCGACGTCGAACTCACGCCGTTCTTCTCCGGCATCGCGCTCGACGTCACCCCGCAGGTCGCGGCGGACGGCAACGTGATCCTGCACATCCACCCGACCGTCAGCGACGTGACCGAGAAGATCAAGACGCTCACCGTCGCGGACACGACGGACGAGCTGCCGCTCGCGTTCAGCGAAGTGCGCGAGTCCGACAGCGTCGTGAAGGCGAAGAGCGGGCAGGTGATCGTGATCGGCGGTCTCATGCGCACCGCGCGGCGCACGCAGGACTACCGCACGCCGCTGCTCGGCGACGTGCCGCTGCTCGGCAACCTGTTCAGGAGCCAGAAGCGCACCGAATCGAAGACGGAGCTCGTGATCCTGCTGCGCCCGATCGTCGTCGACTCGGACGACCAGTGGCGCGGGCTCGTGCAGGAACCGCTCGATCGCGCGGCCAAGCTCGACCCGAAGGCGACCGCGGGACTCCCGTGAGCGCCGTCCCGCAGTCGCGCCGCAAGATCCGCCTGGGCGAGCTGCTCGTCCAGGCGAAGATCATTTCGGAGGATCAGCTCCGCGTCGCGCTCGAAGAGCAGCGGAAGAGCGGTCGCAAGCTCGGTCGCGTGCTCGCGGACCTCGGCTACATGGCCGAGAACACGCTGCACGAGCAGCTCGCGCGCCACCTCAACGTGCCGTTCGTGGACTTGCGGCAGGTGCAGGTCGACCGCGAGGTCGTGAAGCTGCTGCCGGAGCCGCTCGCGCGTCGCTATCGCGCGATCGTGCTGCAGCAGGACGCGCGCGGTCTCCTGGTCGGCATGGCGGATCCCACGGACCTGCACGCGTACGACGAACTGCAGTCGAAGCTGAAGCAGCCGCTGCGGGTCGCGCTCGTCGGCGAGGCGGAGTTCCTGAAGATCGTCGACGGCGTGTACCGGCGCACCGAGGAGATCGCCTCGCTCGCGGAAGCGGTCTCGGACGATCTGCGCGAGGGCGACGTCGATCTCGGCGCGCTGCAGGCGGACGAAGGCTCGCCGGATGCACCGGTGCTGCGCCTGCTGCAGACGATGTTCCACGACGCCGCGCAGGCGCGCGCGTCCGACATCCACATCGAGCCCTCCGAGCAGGGGCTCCGCATCCGCCTGCGCGTCGACGGCGTGCTGCAGGAGCAGATCATCGAGGGCCAGCGCGTCGCGGGCGCGCTCGTCACGCGCCTGAAGCTCATGTGCGGGCTCGACATCGCGGAGAAGCGCCTGCCGCAGGACGGCCGCTTCACGGTGCGCGTGCGTGACACCGCGCTCGACGTGCGCGTCGCGACGATGCCGACGACGCACGGCGAGTCCGTCGTGATGCGACTGCTCGACCAGTCGTCCGCGCTGCTCGCGCTCGACCGGCTCGGCATGCCGGACGACGTGCGCGAGCGCTTCACGCGCATGATCGATCGCAATTCCGGCATGGTGCTCGTGACCGGCCCGACCGGCAGCGGCAAGACCACCACGCTCTATGCCGCGCTCGCGCACCTGAACGCGCCCGGCGTGAAGATCATCACGGTCGAGGATCCCGTCGAGTACCGGCTCGACCGCGTGACGCAGGTGCAGGTGAACCCGAAGATCGGGCTCGATTTCGGTCGCGTGCTCCGCACCGCGCTGCGCCAGGATCCGGACATCCTGCTGGTCGGCGAGATGCGCGACCGCGAGACCGTCGAGATCGGCCTGCGCGGCGCGATGACCGGCCACCTCGTGTTCTCGACGCTGCACACGATCGACGCGATCGCGACCGTACACCGTCTGCTCGACATGGGCGCGGCCGGCTACATGATCGCCGCCGCGCTGCACGGCGTGGTCGCGCAGCGCCTCGTGCGCCGCGTGTGCACGGACTGCGCGAGCGACACGCCACCGACGCCGAACGAGCTCGCGTGGCTCGCGAGCGTGCGGCCCGCGCTCGCGACCCGCACCCCGCGCTTCCTCGCCGGCGCCGGCTGCACCTACTGCAATCTCACCGGCTATCGCGGCCGAGCGGCCGTCTACGAGCTGCTCGACATCGATCGCCCGCTCGCGGACGCGGTCCGGCGCAGCGACTTCGCGGACTTCGCACGCGGCGCCCGGGCGCGCCCGGGCTACGTGCCGCTCGCGCAGGGCGCGCTCGACCTGGCGGTCGCGGGAGTGACCTCGCTCGCCGAGGCGATGGCGGTCGGCAGCCACCTCGAGGAATTCGTCGACGTCGGCGCCGAAGTCGCCGACGCGCACGTCGACCGGCTGCTCGAAGGGCGGGCCTGAGCATGTCGGCGTTCCGCTACCGCGGGCGCTCCGGGCGCGGCGAACTCGTCACCGGCCGCCTCGAGGCCGAGACCGCCGAGGCGGTGGCATCCCGCCTGATCAATCTCGGGATCACGCCGGTGGAGATCGTGGCGGACGGCGTGCATCACGCGACCGCCGCGGACCTGTGGCGCAGGCTCGGCGGCGGCCGCCCGACGACCGCGGACCTCGTGCTGTTCGCGCGGCAGATGTACTCGATCACGAAGTCGGGCCTGCCGCTGCTGCGCGGCCTGCGCGGGCTCGCTCAGTCCACCCACAACGCGCAGCTCCGCGAGGCGCTGCACGACGTGCTCGAGAGCCTGGAGTCCGGTCGCGATCTCACGGGATCGCTCGCGCGGCATCCGGAGATCTTCTCGCCGCTGTTCCTCTCGATCGTGCGCGTCGGCGAATCGACGGGCACCCTCGACACCGCGTTCAGCCGGCTCTGCGACTACCTCGGGCAGGACCAGGACGTGCAGGACCGCGTGAAGAACGCGATCCGCTACCCGATCGTCGTCGTCGTCGCGCTCCTCGTCGCGCTCGGGATCATCACGGTGTTCGTGATCCCGAACTTCGCCCCGCTGTTCCGCATGCTCGGCGACGACATCCCGTGGGCGACGCGCGCGGTGATCGGCAGCTCCCAGTTCATCAAGTCGCACGGTCTCGCGATTCTCGCCGCGGTCGTCGCGGGCGCGTTCGTGTTCCGGAACTGGGTCGGCACGGAGCGCGGCCGCTATCGCTGGGACCGCGCGAAGCTGAAGGTCCCGGTGGTCGGGCTGCTCATGCACCAGGCGATCCTGTCGCGCGTGACGCGTTCGCTCGCGATCTCGCTCGAAGCCGGCCTGCCGATGATCCAGGCGCTGACGCTGCTCGCGCGCTCGTCCGGCAACGAATATCTCGGCGATCGCCTGCTGCGGCTGCGCGACGCGATCGAGCGCGGCGAGTCGCTGAGCCGCGCCGCGGCCACGGCGGACATCTTCCCGCCGCTCGTGCTGCAGATGATCGCGGTGGGCGAGGAGACCGGCGAGCTCACGCGGCTGCTGGACGAAGTCGCGGGCTTCTACCACCGCGAAGTCGATTACCGGCTCCCGCAACCTGAGCGCGCTCATCGAGCCGATCCTGATCGTGGGCGTGGGCGCGCTGGTGCTGATCCTCGCGCTCGGCGTGTTCCTGCCGCTGTGGGACATGGCCGCGAAGGTCGGCCACGTCGGCTAGCCGCGCGCCGCACGGGCCGTCGGGGCGACCCTTCCGGAGACCGCTGCGCGCGCCGCACCGACATGCGACGCGTTCCGGGTTTTCCGCAGGCCGCGCCGTGAACCTCGTCTCACTTCGTCCGGCGCTGGCTCAAGCCCGTCCGACGCCCGCCGATTCATCGATCGTACCGCGCCGCGAGGCGCTCGGAACCCCATCGTCGCGGCGCCCCGGAAGCGTCGCTGGAGCAGGCAAATGACGTCGTCGAAGTCCCGCGGTTTCACCCTGATCGAACTCGTGGTCGTGATCACGATCCTCGGCATCCTCGCGGCCTTCGCGGTGCCGCGCTTCGTGTCGCTCGAGAGCCAGGCGCGCGTCGCCTCGGTGCAGGCGCTCGCCGGCAGCGTGCGCAGCGCCGCCGCACTCGCGAAGGGCATGGCGATGGCCGCGGGCACGAAACCCGTCGTCCATCACGATGGAAGGCAACACGATCAACCTCACGAACGGCTATCCCACGGCGGCCGACATCGACGACACGCTCGCCGACACCAGCGGCTTCACGGTCGCGACCGCCGCCGGCGTCACGACTTTCACGCGCGTCGGTGCGGCGACGGGCACGACCTGCCGCGTCGAGTACACGCCGCCCGCGTCCGCCGGTGCGGCGCCGACGATCAACGCGCCGACCGGCGGCTGCTGAGTCCACCGCGCCGCCGCGGTACGCGGCAGTCGCCTCGGAAGTCACCATGCGGCACCCGGATCGGAACCGGTGCTACACGAGCTCGACGGGCTACACGCTCGTCGAGCTCGTGCTCGTGATCGCGATCCTCGCGATCGTCGCGGCGTTCGCCGCACCGCGATTCTTCGATCAGCGGTCCTTCGACGATCGCGGCTACGCGGACGCGATCGCGGGCGCCATGCGCGCCGCGCAGAAGGCGGCGATCGCGACGGGCTGCAACGCGCGCGTCGAGATCGACGCGAGCGGCTACCGCGCGCGCCTGCAGGCCGCGAGCGGCAACGCGTGCAACGCCGCGGATGCCACGTACGCCGTGCCGGTCAAGCTCCCCGACGGCGCGACGGTGGACGGCAGCGCGCGCGCGACCGTGTCGCCCGCGACGGCCACGATCACGTTCGACGCCGCCGGCGTTCCGGTCGGCAGCGCGACGACGCTCGCGATCGGCAGCTGGCGCATCACGACCGACGCGACGACCGGCTACGTCGCCGTGAGCGCGTCGTGATTCCGCGTCGCACCCGGGGGCTCACGCTGGTGGAGCTGATCGTCGCGATCTCGATCATCGCGGCCGGCGTCACCGCAGTACTCGGTGCGTACGCCGCGGTCGCAACGCGCAGTGCGGACGCGATGGTGCGTCAGCAGGCGGTCGCGATCGCGGAGAGCTACCTCGAGGAGATCGCGCTGAAGCCGTTCGCGGATCCGGACGGCGTCGAGGGCGAGACCGCGCGCACCGGCTGGGACGACGTGGACGACTACGCCGGCCTCACGGACGTCGGCGTGCGCGACCAGAACGGCAACGCGATCGCGGCGCTGTCCGCATACACCGTGACCGTCGCGGTCACGGCCACGACCGCACTCACCGGCGTGCCGTCCGGCAGCGCGCGCCGCATCGACGTCACCGTGACCGGCCCGCAGGGCGTGCAGGTCGGACTCACCGGCTACAGGACGGCCTACTGATGCGCGCCCGCGGCTTCACGCTCGTCGAACTGATCGTGACGATCACGGTCGCGGCGGTCGTCGTCTCGCTGATGGCGATGTTCATCGTCGGACCCGTCCGCGCGTACGCGGACCAGCGACGCAGGATCGAGCTCGTCGACTCCGCGGACGCCGCACTGCGGATGATCGCGCGCGACCTGCGCGCCGCACTGCCGAACAGCGTACGCGTCGCGAACGACTCCGGGCGCGTCGCGCTCGAGTTCGTCGCCACCGTCGACGGCGCCCGCTACCGCGACGGCGCGCTCGGCGATGCGGCGCTCGATCTGGACCTGGCGCAGCCGGACGCCGAGTTCACGACCGCCTCGCCGTTCACGCGCATCACGACGCCGTTCGACTCGACCTCGCACTACCTCGCGATCTACAACGTCGGCGTGCCGGGCGCGGATGCGTACGAACTCGCGAACGTGATCTCGCCACCGGGTACGCGCATCCGCATCGACACGACCGCGACCGCCGGCAGCAACCGCGTGCGACTCACGCCGGCCGTGCAGTACGCCTGGGGCTCGCCCGGCAAACGCGTGTACCTGTCGAGCGGACCGGTCACGTACCTGTGCGATCCCGCGACCGGGCTGCTGGGGCGCTACTCGGGGTATCCGCTCGCGACCACGCAGAGGACGACCGCCGCGGCGTTCACCACCGCGGGCGCGACCGCCGGCCGCGTGGTCGCCGATCTGGCGGGCTGCGCGGTGGACTACTCGCCCGGCACTCCCGCCCGCGCCGGGCTCGTCACGCTGACGCTCCGCCTGCAGCGCGACGGCGAGCGGATCGAACTGCTGCACCAGGTGCACCTGCCCAATGCGCCCTGATCCTGCAGCAGTCACGAGCCGCGTCCGCGCGGACTCGCACCCGCGACCCGCGGGCATCCGCGCGCGTCGTGCGGCGCGCGGCTTCGCGCTCGTGCCCGCGATCTTCCTGATCGTCGTGCTGTCGGTACTCGCCGCGTGGGCCGTGCGCCTGAACGTGCAGCAGCAGCAGACCGTCTCGCTCGCGGTGCTCGGATCCCGCGCGCTCGCGGCCGCGGACGCGGGCATCGAGTGGGGCGCGTGGCGCGCGCTGAACGGCACGTGCGCGAACGGCACGCTGTCGCTCGGGGAAGCCACGCTCGCGGGCTTCACGGTCGCGGTCACGTGCACGACGACCTCGCTCGCGGAAGGCGCGATCACCGTGCGCGCGTACGTGCTCGAGTCGACCGCGATCTCCGGCACGTACGGCGAAGCGGACTACGTCCGGCGGCGCGTGCGGGTGACGCTCGCGGCGGCGAGCTGAGGCGGCCGTGAGCGCCCGCACCGCACTGCGTTCGATGCTCGTGGCCGCGACGCGCGGCGGCGTAGCGGCCGCGCTGGTGCTGCTGGCGCTGCTGTGCGCGCCGATCGCGGCGCATGCGCAGACCAACACGTTCACCGTGACGAACACGAACGCGACGGGCAGCGGCTCGCTCGCGCAGGCCGTCGCGAACTCGAACGCGACGGCCGGCACGAACACGATCCAGTTCGCGATCACGGGCACGACCTGTTCGACCTCGAACCCGTGCCGCATCCGGCCGACGGCCACGCTGTCGATCACGCGCGCGGTCACGATCGACGCGACCACGCAGAGCGGCTACGGCGGCACGCCGGTGGTGCTGCTGGCCGGCAACGACACGAGCGGCACCTCCGGCTTCACGGTGAACGCCGGCGGCACGACGATCCGCGGCTTCATCATCTCGCGCTACGGCGTGGCCGGCATCCGCGTCGCATCCGGCAGCGGCACGGCGATCGCCGGCAGCTTCATCGGTGCGAACCCCGTCGGCATCCTCGTGGAGTCGGCCGCGAGCGGCACGACGATCACGGGCAACATGATCGGCATCGCGAACGGCTACGGCTCCAACGGCTGGGGCGGGAACACCTCGCACGGCATCGACCTGCGCGGTACCGGCAGCACGATCGGCGGGACCTCGAGCACGACGCGCAACGTGATCGCCGACAACGGCGGCGACGGCATCCGCATCACCGGCGCGAGCAACCGCGTGCGCGGCAACTACATCGGTACCGATTCGAACGGTTCGTCCGCGCGTCCGAACGCGGGCAACGGCGTGTCGATCGTCGGCGCGACGAGTACGACGATCGGTTCCGCGCTGAGCGCGACGACGACCGGCGTCGGCAACGTGATCTCCGGCAACACGGGCGACGGCGTGTTCGTGTCCGGCACCGTGACCGGCAGCGTCATCGCGGGCAACTACATCGGTACCAACGCGGCCGGCAGTGGCGCGCTCGCGAACGGCAGCCACGGCGTCGAGCAGTCCGGCGGCTCGGGTCTCACGATCGGCGGCACGACGAGCGTCGGTCGCAACGTGATCTCGGGGAACACCGGCTACGGCATCCTCGCGACCGGCGTCGTGACGGTCCAGAACAGCTACGTCGGCGCGAACGTCGCGGGCAGCGGCACGCTGCAGAACGGCCTCGGCGGCATCGCGATCAGCGGCTCCGGCGCGACCGGGTCCGTGGTCGGCAGCGGCACGAGCGGTCTCGGCAATCTCGTCGGCGGCAATCGCGGCGACGGCATCGCCGTGCTCGCCGGCGCCGCGAACGTCTCGGTCCTCGGCAACTACGTCGGCGTGAACGCGGCGGGCAGCGGCGGCGCTCGCGAACACCGGCGTCGGCATCCGCATCAGCGCCTCGTCCGGTGCGACGATCGGTGGCAGCGTCGCCGGGCAGGGCAATCTCGTCGGCGGCAATACCTCGCACGGCATCCTCCTCACCGGCAGCGGCACGACCGGCGCCCAGGTGAAGGGCAACGCGATCGGCGCGAACGCCGCGGGGCAACGGCACCATCGCGAATTCCGGCAGCGGCATCGCGATCCAGGCGGGCGCTTCGAGCAGCACGATCGGCGGCACGGCGACCGGCGAGGCGAACGTGATCCGCGGGAACGGCGATGGCGGCGTGACGCTGTCGACGACCGGCGGCGTGCCGCTCGACCACCGGATCTCCGGCAACACGATCTTCGCGAACACCGGCCTCGGCATCCGGCTGCAGAACTCCGGCAGCACGCCGCTCGCGAACGACGGCGCCACGAGCTCGTCGGTCGCGAACCTCGGGATGGACCGCCCGGTGTTCACCGCCGCGCAGCTCGCGAGCGGCTACCTGTACGTGACCGGCTACGTCGGCAGTGCCGCAGGACAGTCGACCTTCGCCCGCGCGAACGTCGAGGTGTTCCTGAGCGACCGCGATGCGAGCGGCGCCGGCGAGGGTCAGACGTACCTCGGCTCGCTGCTGACGGATGCGAGCGGCGCATTCGCAGGCACGTTCTCGGTCGCCGGCATCAACGCGGGCGACCAGGTCACTGCGACGGCGGCCAACTCTTCCGGCGACACATCCGAGTTCAGCGGCAACGCTACGATCGTGGCCGCGACGAGCGTGCCGCTTCCGGGTCCGATCGCGGAGTGGCGGTTCGAGGAGACCGCGTGGACCGGCGCCGCGGCGAGGTGAAGGACTCGACCGCGAACGGCGTCGATCTCACGTCGTACGGGAACGCGACCACCGCTCTGCCCGCGGCGGCGGCGCCTCGTGCCGCTACGGCGTCTTCGGCGGCAATCTCGACCGCGTCGGTCCGCGATTCGACCGGACGCGTGAACCCGACGACCGCGCTCACCGCGATGGCGTGGGTGTACGCGCGGCAGTATCCGTCCGAGCTCATGACGATCATGTCGAAGGACGAGAACTACGAGTTCCATCTCACGCCGGACGGGCAGATCTACTGGTGGTGGGGCGGCGATCCGCGTGCGCTCACGACCACGGGCACCGCGCTCGCGCTGAATCGCTGGTACCACGTCGCGATCACGTACGTCTCCGGCGAGCAGCGCATCTACGTCGACGGCGTGCTGCGCGGCTCGAACAACCAGACGGGCACGTTGACGACGAGCGCCGCGCCGTTCCTGATCGGCGCGGACGTGTCGACGAGCGCAACGTTCGACCTGATTCCGGGACGCACGTGGGACGGCTTCATCGACAACGCGCGACTCTACGACCGTGCGCTGTCGCAGTCCGAGGTCGCGACCGCGATGTCGGATACGCAGCCGTGCGGCAGCGGCGTCGCGGGCTTCGTGATCACGACCTCGAACCAGGGGCTCTACTGCCTCGACCACTCCGTGACGCTGACGCCGGTCGACTCGAACGGCAACGCGGTCGCTTCGTTCTCCGGCACCGTGAACCTGACGACGAGCACGGGCCGCGGCACGTGGCTCCTGCAGACCGGCAGCGGCACGCTCGTGGATCCGACGGCCGACGACGGCGCCGCGAGCTACACGTTCCCGGGCAGCCAGTCCTCGGCGACCTTCTGGCTGCGCTACCGCCGCGGCGGCGCCACGGTGAACGTGGACGCCGCGCAGTCCGGCGCGCCGACGATCCGCGATTCCGACACCGAAGGCTCGATCTTCTTCTCGCCGAGCGGCTTCACGGTCACGTCCACGCCGATCACCGCGCCGGTCACCTCCATCCCCGCGTTCACCGGCAGCATCACGGCCGGCACGGACCAGCCCGTGTATCTCACCGCCTTCGGCCAGACGCCCACGGATTCGACCTGCGGCGTGATCGACGGCTACGCGGGCACCAAGGCGCTGAGGTTTCTGGCTCACGCGTTCCGATCCCGCGACCGGCACCGTGAGTGCGACCGTGAACGGCGCGACCATCGCGGCCGCGGAAGGCAGTGCCGCCGCGCAGAACGTCACGTTCACCGGCGGACAGGCGACCGTGACCTTCAAGTACCAAGGACGTCGGCCGCATCGCGCTCGGGGTGAAGGACGACACGACCGGCAATCCTTCGCTGCCGAACGGCATCCGCGGCAGCACCGGCAGCTTCGTGTCGCGGCCTGCGAACTTCACGGTGTCGAACGTGCGGCGCACTGCGGACGGCGTCGCGAACCCGGGCGCGACGACCGCGAGCGGCACCGTGTTCCTCGCGGCCGGGCGGCCGTTCAGCGCGACCGTGACCGCGATCGACGCGGAAGGCTCGACGACACCGAACTACGGTCGCGAGAGCACGCCCGAGTCCGTGCGCTTCACGACCAGCCTCGTACTGCCTGCGAGCGGCAATGCTCCCGCGGTGACGGGCACGTTCGGATCGTTCGCGAGCGGCGTGGCGAGCGGCACGGCCTTCGCGTGGAACGAGGTCGGCACGATGCGACTCGTGCCGCGCGTGTCGGACGGCGACTATCTCGCGTCCGGCGACGTCGTCGGCTCCGCGAGCTCGCCCGTCGGCCCGCTTCGTGCCGGACCGCTTCACCGTCGCGACGAACACGCCGGTGTTCCAGACCGCGTGCATCGCGGGCGGCTACGGCTACGTCGGCCAGCCGTTCACGTACGCGGTCGCGCCGGTGATCACGGCGACCGCGGTCGCGTTCGGCGGCACGACGACGACGAACTACACGGGCTCGCTGTTCCGCCTCACGAACTCGACGATCGCCGCGCGCACCTACTCCGGCGGCGCGCAGACGCTCGACACCTCCGGGCTGCCCGCGACCAGCGCGGACCCGACGATCGTGGACGCGGGTGGCGGCATCGCAACGCTCACGTACTCCGCCGGCACCGGTCTCGCGTTCGCGCGCACCACGCCGGTGGCACCGTTCACCGCGACGATCTCGCTGACGACGACGATCACGGACGCGGACGGCGTGACCGCGGGCAGCGCGACCACGTTCGGTGCGAGCGGCGGCATCGCGTTCAGCACGGGCGCGACGCAGCGCTACGGACGTCTCGTCGTGCGCAGCGCGGCGGGGTCGGAGCTCCTGGACCTGCCGGTGTCGACGGGCGTGCAGTACTGGCTCGACGAGGCACGCGGCTTCACGGCCTCGAGCGACGATTCCTGCACCGCCGCGCCCGCGATCTCGCTCAGGAACTACACGCGCTCGCTCGCGGCGGGCGAGACCTGCGTGCGCGACACGGGCTCCCCGGGTGTGAGCGGTGCGGGCTGCCCGGCCGCGGCGATCGTCGCGAGGCGCTTCCGCGCGACCGCGAGCGCGGGGGACTTCAACCTGCAGCTCGCGGCGCCGGGCGCCGGCAACTCGGGTTCGGTGACGGTCGATGCGACCGCGCCGGCGTGGCTGCGGTACGACTGGAACGTCGCGACGCCCGGGTTCGAGAACCCGAGCGCACTCGCGACCTTCGGTGTGTTCCAGGGCCCCTCGTCGCTGATCTACCAGCGCGAGGTGTACTGAGCGGGCGCGCCGACGGCGCGCGCCGCCGCGCCGGGCTCAGAGCCCCTTGTCGCCCGCGTCGAGCAGGTCGTCGACGTCCACGTCGTCGAGCGACACGTCCGCCGGGGAGGCCGCCGTCGCCGTGTCGGCGCGCACGGCGCTCGTTTCCGGGCTCGCGACCGGCACGGGCACCGCCGGCGCGTGCGCCATGTCGACCTTGCCGTTGAAGTGCGCGCCTTCCGCGATCGCGACGCGCGGTGCGTAGATGTTGCCGCGCACGTGGCCGGTCGAGCGCACGGTCACGCACTCGAGTGCGTACAGATCGCCGGTCATCGTGCCTTCGATCACGATGCGCCGCGCGCGGATGTCGCCCTTCATCGCGCCGTCCGGCCCGATCGTGAGCGAGCGCGAGTGCAGGATCGAGCCTTCGATCTGCCCCTGCACGACGAGGTCCTCGTCGGCGACGAGATCGCCCTTGAAGCGCAGCGTCGCGCCGAGCACCGAGCCCTTCGGCGAGGTCGCCGACAGCGACGCGGGCCGGCGTGCGCCGGCTGCCGCCACGTCGAGCTTCGCGTCTGACTTCGCGTCCGCCGTGGCGTCCGCCACCGGCGCCGGGGTCGACGGCGGCGTCGGCACGACCGGCGAGGGCGTCGAGAACGTCGGCGCCGCGGGCGCCGGTTCCGCGCTCAGCGCCTTGTCGAAGAAGTTGCGTTCGGCCTTGTCACGCTTCCACATGATGCGCTCCGGCGGATGGATGTCAGGGCAGGGTGCCCGTGCGCGCGGGCACGTCATGCGTGCCGCTGCCGCGCGCGGCGCGCGTGCCGGTCCATCGACACGTGACCGTCGAAGCGCGCGCCCTCGAGGATGCTCACGCTCGGCGCCTCGATGTTGCCTTCGACGTTCGCGGAGTCGCGCACGACGACGGCGCTCTGCGCCTTCACGTTGCCGTGCAGGCTGCCTTCGACGACGACGACGCCGGCCTGCACGTCGGCCGTCACCTTCGCTTCCGGACCGATCGTCACGCGCGGCGCGGGGCCGACGGTGCCCTCGATCGTGCCGTGCACGACGAGGTCCTCGTCGGCACTCAGTTCACCCTTGAAACGCAGTGTGGGACCGAGCACGGAGACGCGCTCGCTCGCGGTGTCGTACGGGTTGCTCATTCGGGATCCTTCCGGAAGAACGGCCGACGCGGGAACGGAGGCCGACGCTAGCGAATGCGCGGGTGGTGCGAGCGCGACGCGCGTCACAGATGCACGCGAAGGACGAGCGCTGTCGCCGCGCGGCGACGCCCGCGCGCTCGTGCGCTCGCGCTGCGGCGCGGTTCAATTCGACCATGAAGATCCTGATCGTCTCGTCGCACTCGCAGGCGAACGAGTGGCTCACGCGGCACATCGAGGTCGCGTGGCCGTCCTGCGACTACCGCGTGCTCCGCGCGGAACGTCTGTTCGAATCGCGGCCCGTGCAGACGGGCGGCGCGGACGTCGTGGTCGTGATCCTGTGGGAGTCCTCGCCGCAGTTCGGCGAGACGCGCGAACTGCAGGCGCTCACGCGCTCGCGAGCGCGGACGGCGCGCGCCCCGTCGTGCTGCTGACCGGACCGCGCTCCGCGCGCTTCACGGATTCCGTGTGGCAGACCGGCGTCGCCGCGCACCTGGAGCTCGGCAGCGTGACCCGCGAAGCGGTGCTCGCGGCGCTGCGCGCCGCGGCGCGCCAGCTCGAGCTCGTGTCCGCGACGACGAGCCGTCCGCTCGCGATCGATCGCCGGCCGCTGCAGTTCCGCCAGAATCTCGTGCCCGTCGAAGTACTGTCGAGCAAGGCGCTGCGGCAGGTCACGCTGATGACGGACCCCTCGACCGGCAGCCACGTCGTCATCAAGTTCAGCCCGTGGGAGTTCGTGCCGCCGAACTCGCGCGACATGGCGTTCGCGTCGATGCGCGCGCAGCAGGAACGTCTCGCGGCGGTGGCGCATCCCGCGCTCGAGGTCGTGCGCAGCCTGTGGCGCGACGACGCGGGCGTGGTCGTCGCGACGGAGCACCTCCAGGGCGGCTCGCTGGGCGCGCGGCGCGTGGCGGGCATCGCGCCCGAGGACGCGCTGCGCTGGTTCATCGTGCTCGCGGACGGGCTCGCGGTCCTGCACCGCGCCGGTCTCGTGCACGGCGACATCCGTGCGTCCAACGTGGTGTTCCGCGATCGCAAGCAGCGGTGTGGGTCGACTTCGCCGGGCTCACGCCGATCGGCACGCGGGCCGTCGCCGCGGCCGAGCACGACGGCGGCGCGGCGATCCGCCGCGATCTCGCGGCTCTAGGCTGGGTGCTGCGGGATCTCCTGATCGGGCAGGACCGCGCGCTGAGCGAGCAGCCGCCCGCGACCCCGCCCGCCCTGCCCGCGGCCTTCCGCTGGCTCGAGCCCGTGTTCCGCGGACTCGTCGGCGCGAAGGGCGCGGAGCCGTTCACGGACGCCGCGCACGCGATCGCGGTGCTCGAGTCGGCCGGCCAGCGGCACAATCGCGGGCAGCATTTCGCGCACCTCGCGCGGCTCGCGTGGACCGCGCCCACCGGGACCGGCGGCGGCTGAGCCGCCGCTCGCGCCGCACTGGCGCGAACGCCCCTTCCTGTCGCAGGATCGCGTGACCGCACAGTCACGGCTGCGCCCGCGCGCGGCCCGCGCAGGACCGCTCGATGCCCACACGCCGTGAATTCCTCGTCGCATCGCTCGCCGGCCTCGCCGCGGGTGCGGTCGCACCGGCCGCGTTCGCGAAGAAGCGGCGCACGCCGCCGGCGCCGCCCCCGGCGCCCGTGCTCGTGGTCCGCGGCGGGCCGATCTACACGGGCCGCGCGGAACGACCGCGCGTCGACCTGCTCGCGATCCAGAACGGACGCGTCGTCTACGCCGGTGCCGCGGACGCGCCCCGCGATCTCGTGCGCGGCGCCCGCGTGTTCGACCTGCAGGGCGCCGCCGCGTACCCGGGCTTCGTGGATTCGCATGCGCATCTCACCGGCATCGGGCTCCGCGAGCTGACACTGAACCTCGAGGGCAGCGCGTCCGTCGCGGACCTGCTCGCGCGGCTGCGCGAGTACGCGGCGAAGCAGCCGTACGGCCCGATCGTCGGCCGCGGCTGGATCGAGACGCACTGGCCGGAACGACGCTTCCCGACGCGCGCGGATCTCGACTCCGCCGTCGCGGATCGCCCGGTATTCCTCGAGCGTGCGGACGGTCACGCCGCCGTCGCGAACTCGCCCGCGCTCGCGCTCGGCGGCGTCGGCCCCGGCACCGATGCACCGAGCGGCGGCCAGATCCTGCGCGACGAGTCCGGGGCGCCCACGGGCATGCTGATCGACCGCGCGATGTCGCTCGTCGTGCCGCACCTGCCGGCACCCACGGTGGCGGTGAAGCGCGAGGCGCTCGCACGCGGTGCCGAGCTCTACGCCTCGCGCGGCTGGACCGGCCTCCACAACATGAGCGTCGAATCCGAGGATCTCGCGCAGCTGCGCGCCATCGCGCGCGGCGGCGGGCTGGGCATCCGCGTGGACAACTACATGGATCCGACGAGCGCCGACGAGGTGCTCGCGCGCGGCCCGTACACGGCCGACGGCCACGTGCGCGTGCGCGGCATCAAGCTCTACGCGGACGGCGCGCTCGGCTCGCGCGGCGCCGCGCTGATCGTGCCGTACGCGGATGCGCCGGGCTCGAGCGGCCTGCTGCTGATGAAGCGCGAGGAGGCGCTCGACTGGATGGCGCGCGCACGACGGGTGGGCGCGCAGGTCGCGACGCACGCGATCGGCGATCTCGGCAACCGCCTCACGCTCGACTGGATCGAGGCGGCGATCGCGGACGACGGCGGCCCCCCGGCGGCGCGGATGACGCCCGCGGGTGCGCTCGCCGCGCGTACCGGCGACCGGCGCTGGCGCGTGGAGCATGCGCAGGTGGTCGCGCGCGAGGACGTCGCGCGCTTCGCGCAGCTGCGCGTGCTCGCCTCGATGCAGCCTTCGCACGCGATCGGCGACCTCTGGTTCGCGCCGGATCGTCTCGGTCCGGACCGCCTCGCGGGCGCGTACGCGTGGCGCTCGCTGCTCGACGCGGGCGCGATCATCTGCGCGGGGTCCGATGCGCCGGTCGAGAAGGGCGATCCGCTCGTGGAGTTCTACGCGGCCGTGCACCGCCACGCGCTCGACGGACGCGCGGGTCCGGACTGGCACCCGGAGCAGGCGGTCACGCGCACGGAAGCGCTGCGCATGCTCACGTGGGCGCCGGCCTATGCGGTCGGCCGCGAAGCCGACCTCGGCACGCTCGAGCCCGGCAAGCGCGCGGACCTGAGCGTGTTCGATCGCGATCTGATGGTCGTCGAGCCGGCGGAGATCCCGCGTGCGCGCGCGGTCGCCACGCTCGTCGATGGCAACTTCGTGTACCGCGCATGAACGAAGCCGCGCGCGCGGACGCGTTGCCGGCATGGCACCACGCGCTCGGACCGAGCGAGACGCCGCAGCTCGAACGCATCGCGGGCGACGTGCACGCCTGGCTGGTGCCGGTCGCGTTCGAGCCGTGGCTGTTCGGGGTGCACGGCACGCTCGACGACCCGCGCGACGCGTATCGCCGCACGCCGCTGCGCACGTCGCTCGGCGAACTCACGATCGCCGAGGTCGAGCTCGTGGACCGGCTGCGCGCTGCGGGCTGGAACGCGGGCTGGCTCGACGCGTTCGGCGGTGCGCCCGCGCGCTGGCGCGCACGCCTGTGGACGGAGGCGGAACTGCCGGACGCGACGCACGCGCTGTTCGCCGCGGTGGGCGAGACCGTCGGCAATCGCTGGCGCGGGCGCGCGGACCTCGTCGCGTGGCACCCCGACGCGCCGGACGCGCCCGTGTACCTGCACTACAAGGGCGCGCGCGAGCCCGTGCGCGGCAGCCAGGCGGAGTGGGTCGCTGCCGCGTTCGCCGCCGGTCTGCCGCGCGACCGCTACGCGCTCGTGCGCTGGTGGGGCTGAGCGGACGACGCGTCGAACACGCGACGCAGGCCGCGCGCCGCCGCGAGCATCTTCGCGCCCGCGGCGGCGATCGCCACGACCAGCAGCGCGCCGAGCGCCCACACGATCCACACGACCGCGACGCCGACGCCCTCGAGCACGCGCAGCGCCCACTGCACCCAGTACTGCACTTCGGCGCCGCCGCCGACCAGGTCCGCATTCGCGGCCAGCAACCCGCCCGCGCCCGTGACGAGCGCGTAGGCGCCCCAGGTGAGCAGCGACCAGAAGGCGAGGCCGCCCACGGCCAGGATCCAGAACGTTCGACGGTTCATCGTGCACTCCTCGTCGCGCGCGTCATGCTCCCACCGGTGCGAGCCGCGGCGTCCGCCGCTGCGCGCGCAGCCGCTTGCGGGCGTCGAGCGTCGCGCGCTTCAGCTTCGCGAACGCGCGCGGGATCGCGCGGTACAGGTCGAGGTCCACGTCCGTGCTCACGATCACGCGGCCGTCCGTGAGATCCGCGACCACGAGGCAGCCCTTGTCGAGTCCGCCGCGCGGGCCCGTTGAGGTCGTACACGCGGACCGCGACCTTCCGCACGATGCGGCGGAAGCCGGAGCCGTAGTGGACCGCGTTCGCGAGGATCGTCGCGCGCAGCGCCTCGGTCAGCCGGAAGTCGCGGGCCTGAACGTCGATGTCCATGGTTCCTCCGTGGAACGTTGAGTGTGTGTCTGCGGAAAATGGCTTCGAGCGAGCGCGGTGTCGGGGCCGTTCATGCGCGCGCGTCCAGTCGCGGCGGCGCTTCCTGCCGCGTGCGGTAGAGCGAATACAGCACGCCGCCGGCGAGCAGCCCGAAAGTCACGGACAGCGAGATCCACGCCGGCATCTTGCCGAACAGGTTCACCGCGAAGATCTTGCCGCCGATGAAGATGAGCACGACCGCGAGCGCGTACTTGAGGTAGCGGAAGCGGTGGATCATCGCGGCGAGCGCGAAGTAGAGCGCGCGCAGCCCGAGGATCGCGAAGATGTTGCTCGTGTAGACGATGAACGGGTCCTGCGTGATCGCGAAGATCGCGGGCACGCTGTCGACCGCGAAGATCACGTCGACGATCTCGATCAGCACGAGCGCGAGGAAGAGCGGCGTCGCCCAGGTCACCAGCGGCGCGTCCGCGCGCGTCGACGGCGGGCCGCCGCGCACTTCCGGCGCCGGCAGCTTCACGAAGAACGCGTGGCCGTGCGGCTCGGCGGTGACGCGCAGGCGCGCGCGCAGGAACTTCAACGCCGGATTGCCGGCGACGTCGAACGTGTGGTCGATCATCACGAGCATCTTGATGCCCGTGAGCACGAGGAACGCGCCGAAGAGGTACAGCACCCAGGCGAACTGGGTGACGAGCGCCGCGCCGAGGCCGATCATCAGCGCGCGCAGCACGATCACGCCGAGGATGCCCCAGAACAGCACGCGGTGCTGGTACTCGCGGGGCACGGCGAAGAACGTGAAGATCATCGCGATGACGAACACGTTGTCCATCGCGAGCGTCTTCTCGACCATGAAGCCCGTGAGGTACTCCATGCCGCTCTGCGCGCCCAGGTACCACCACACCCACGCGCCGAAGCCGAGGCCGAGGCCGATGTAGCCGCCGGAGAGCACCAGGCTCTCGCGCACGCCGATCTCGCGGTCCTCGCGGTGGAGGACGCCGAGGTCGAGGAGGAGGAGTACCGCGACGATCGCGAGGAAGGCGAGCCAGAGCCAGGTCGGCTTGCCGAGGAAGTCTGCGGTGAGGAAGGCGATGAACGCGTTCATCGGGGGGCCCTGAGTCGGAATGTCGGAGTCGAATTCCGACATGGCGGCGCGGGTGCACCGTCAGAGGGGCCCGGAATTCGCGAGTATTGGAACACGGGACCGGCGCGAAAGCAAGAAGTTCAGTTCGCGAACCGAAATGCGGTCGTCCAGGACGCGCGGCCGCGCGGCGCAGGGCGGGCGTGCAAGGCCGGGCGGCACAGGACGGGTGCGCAGGGCTGGGCCGACACAGGACGGGGGCGCAGGGCGGGGCGCCGAGTGACGGAGGGAGGCTCGCGACCTGCGGGGCCGTGCTCCAGGACGGCGCACCCGTCGCGGGGCCGAACGAACGGCGACGACCCCGCGCCGGTCCGCGCCGGGCCGACCGTGGTCGGGCAGTTCTTCGGGACCGAGCGGGCGGCGGGTTCGCGCCGCCGCCCGGCTTCAGCGGATCAGACGCTCGCGCGGATCGCGGCGGCGACCCGCTCGACGTCGGCGAAGCGCAGCCCGGCGACGTTCATGCGGCTGTCCGGCGCGAGATAGACGTGGTGTTCGCTGCGCAGCTTCGCGACGACCTCGGGCGGCAGCCCGAGCAGCGAGAACATGCCGCGCTGGCCTTCGACGAAGTCGAAGCGCGTGTCGCCACCGGTGCGCAGCGCCGCCGCGAGGCGCCGCCGCAGTTCGAGCACGCGGTCGCGCATCGAGTCGAGTTCCGCGGACCAGGATTTCCGCAGCGCCGCGTCCTGCCAGATCGTCGCGACGAGCGCGGCGCCGTGATCCGGCGGCATCGAGTACATGCGCCGCGCGATCGTCTGCAGGTGGCCCATCGCGACGTTCGCAGCCGTCGGGTTCGCGCCGATCGCGAGCACCGCGCCGACGCGTTCGCGGTACAGGCCGAAGTTCTTCGAGCACGACACCGCGACGAGCAGCTCCGGCAGGCGTTCCGCGAGCAGGCGCACGCTCGCGGCATCCGGATCGAGGCCGTCGCCGAGTCCCTGGTACGCCATGTCCACGAGCGGCACGAGCCCGCGCTTCGCGAGCAGATCCGCGATCGCGGACCACGCGGCCGCATCGAGATCCGCGCCCGTCGGGTTGTGGCAGGAGCCCTGCAGGAGGATCACCGTGCCGGCCGGCACCGCTTCGATCGCCGTGAGGATCGCGGCTGCGTCCGGCTTGCCGCTGCGCAGGTCGAGATACGGATACGAGGACATCTTCAGGCCCGCGCTGCCGAGGAGCGGCACGTGGTTGCCCCAGGTCGGCGTGCTCACCGCGATGCCCTGCGCGCCGGCGCTCTTCAGCAGTTCCGCTGCGAGACGCAGCGCACCGCAGCCGCCAGGCGTCTGCAGCGTGACGACGCGCTGGTCGCGACGCACCGGATGATTCGCGCCCAGCGTGAGCTCCTCGATCGCGGCCGCGAACTCGCGATTGCCCGCGGGACCCACGTACGCCTTGGTCGTCTCGTTCGCGAGCACGCGCTGGGAAGCCGCGCGCACCGCCTCCATGATCGGGGTGATGCCGCGGTCGTCGCGGTACACGCCGACGCCGAGGTCGACCTTCTCCGCGCTGGGATCCGCGCGGAACAGGGTGGTGATGCCGAGCAGCGGATCGGGCGGCTGCGGCGCGAGCGTGTCGAGCATGGACGGGCCTCGGGAAAGAGGCGCCAATTGTGCCCGAAGTGCGCCGGCGGCGCCGTCGCACGCGCATTCGTGGTCCATCGCGCGGCATTGCAGGCTGTCCGGTCGGACCGCAGACTGCGACGCTCGTCGGCATGCGGCAGATGCACGCTCGATCCCATGGCCTTACCCACGAACTCTCCCGCGCAGTGACCGACTCACCCGACACGCTCGACGACGCGCTCCCTCACCTCGGACACGAGCTCGACGAGGCGCTGCACCGCCTCGGCTACGACCGCTTCCGCCCAGGCCAGCGCGAGGCAGTCGAAACCCTGCTCGATCGCGGTCGCGTACTGCTCGTCGCGCCGACCGGCGGCGGCAAGAGCCTGTGCTACCAGCTGCCCGCGCTGCTGCTGCCCGGCACCACACTGGTAATCTCGCCGCTGATCGCGCTCATGCAGGACCAGGTGGAGCGCGCTGCAGGCGCGCGGCGTCGCCGCGACCTTCCTCGCATCCACGA